>JAQGAS010002034.1:0-13091 GCA_034686365.1 Pachymerium ferrugineum
ACTAACTTGACTAACCTTACTAACTTGACTAACCTTACTAACTTGACTAACCTTACTAACTTGACTAACCTTACTAAACACGACTAACCTTACTAAACATGACCAACCTAACAAACTTGACCAACCTAACAAACTTGACCAACCTTACCTAACTTGTCACTAACCTTACCCAATTTAGCTACCTTACCTAACCAAATCTGACCAAAACAGATGATCGATTATTCATGTCAAGTAAAATTGGGTACCCAACCACGCGAATACCGCCAAGCTCCTTTCCACTACTTCAAGCTGCATCTAAATTGTATGCCCATTTGGTAACACCGCCATTTATCTTGCGCAACTTTTGAACCTATGATTTTAGCGTACGTTCAATTAGTTTGATTTGGGGTGCATCTTCCAGCTTAATTCCAATTTTATCTGCGTTAGTGGTAATTTCATTCGATAGTAATGGTATGTTTCATTATTGCACCCGCGCGCTCTATGCTGCAGCCTATGAAGTGACGAGTCCACGTATATCCATACAAGGATAAGGACCGCAGACACAGGGAGGGTATTTGCTATTAGTGTCATGGGATGGTCATCCATCGCTGGCAACTTCAATCCCCTCACTTGAAACACACCTTTTCCCTTCACCTTCGTTATCTTATCAATTATGGTCTGAAGAACAGTTTAGATGATTCAACTCAGTAAATAGTTGGAATTTTTGAACATGCAGTAGCCTACTTTTCATTTTGATAAACCTGGCTTTTCTTGAGCACTGTTGGCACTGATGTTTAAAGATTCCTTTTCTATAAAATAATCAGAGCCAACAAAAGTATTTGCAAAAAACTTCAATTTTGTCTCTTGTTTCCTACCTTATCACCTCTTTTTTTCATCGGTGGTTGAATGGTGTGATTTCCTGGTTATTACTGCATTTGACTCTTCAGGATGCATTTTGTCATCTAAACTTGTTCAAGGTGTTATAGGTCTGTAAAGAAGTAGTTTTACCCTTCTTATGCTGATCACATTAATGCTGTCAGTAATCTATGGCTACGGAAGCTATATTTCAAGCAAAACATGTAATTGTTGCCTTTTTCATATTATGCCGCGTGAATGGAATTATGCGTAAGGGTCCTTTTATGTTCAAGGCTCTTTTTCCTTGAAGGATGACCTTCCTTTTCTTGATGCACGGTTTTTCAGCTTTAAGAAAAAATTCCGCCCATGTTTGTAATTGGGCCCGATATTGATCGCGTGATTGGGTCATTGTATAAGCTTTTCTTATCATTATAAGTCAATTGAGATAAAATTTTCACTAATTCATAGTGATGCCCATCATAGGTTTATAACCCCTCCTCCCCCGACACTTACGGGTGGCGCACTACTTCGGTCTCTACTGGAAATATGTTTTAAATTTCCCTGAAATTTCATCATTACAACCTCTTATTGCATTAATAACAAGCCCACCCTGACCTGGCAGCATTAAATTACCTCGCAACTTCGTCCACGAATTGATTGTCCCGCCAGACGTTGCTGGCCCACTCAGCTGAGGCACTACCAACGATTGCGTGCCGATTTTTCTTAGTGACCTATCCTCACTGTGACAGGCACGTCATTTGCCTGGGAAGCACTCCACGATTTTTGCCGACGGCTCTTGTCCGGGCCTGCAGAGCTCGCCTTGTAGCCTAGAACCAGTATCTAACTTATTCCCATTCCAAATGCAGTTTCCAGCGGAAGTATACGTGCCTCCAATGAAAAGTGCAATAACAATTATAAAGATTTCACAACTTATTAGTTAATAAACATTGTTAAAAAGCATGGCTCGCCCCGTGCCGTCGAAACGGCGTACGTGTGCAATAGCCCACTAACGGTGTCGGTTGAGACCTCGACCGAGAGACGTCCCCGGCGAGGGCGCCCTGCTAGGCTTGGATGCGCTCGGCGAGGAGCCGCAATGCCCGCGCCCGCGAGAGAGCCGGAAGACCCGGCCTCCACTGTAAGGTCTCCACACATCGTATCTAAACCAACTACAATCACATTACGGGGTTTCATAAATGGAACGATTATTCGCTTACGATTTTGTCGTTTATTATATCTCTTGGGCACATTTTTCAATTTGGTTGTCTTCTTGGTCAAGGTCCTTAATCTAAAAAAAAAAATTATTTTTTGTGATTTTTTTTTTTTTTTAAGTGATCGGTGACGGTGTGTATCAATTGCTCAATCGTTTTTGGCGAAAAGTAGCCTACGAGGCCCATCAACGTTTTCCCGGGTGGTTTTGTCAAAGTGTTTTTTTGACGTTGATGCTCTTGTCGACGTGTTTTAGGACGTTGATGATGCTGTTGTCAACGTTTTTTTTGACGTTGATGCTCCTGTCTATAGTGTGGACGCGCTGTAAAAGAGAAAGCAGATTTCCGAATTTAGCTCACCTTCGCTAAATTTCTCAAGATAGGCGTGGTCTCCGAATTTACAAAAATCACACACATAATTAAATCAGCACATTGATATAATTAATTTCGGATATAGAATCCACTAAGTTTACCACTGTAGTTCGCCAAATTAATGAGCACAATTGGCCTCAAAGGATAATAATTAAGAAAAAAAAAAATCTTTAAGTGGGCCTTTAACATACGAACTGACATCATGTTGAATAGTGTTAAAAATAAGGGTAACCTAATTATAACGTAACGACGTTATACGTTACAACATTAACATGTAATGTCATTACATAGCGTACCAAACGTATAACGTAACAGTTCTTGGAAGGAACTTCCTTTGAAATGAGGACTGCGATGGGCATCTATGACATCCCAAAACACTCGTTTCAGACCATGATAGTGACCATTCTCTAAAACTGGACACAATTGAAATAATTCAACAAGTCTCTAGAATCCGTGGTGCAGTTGATTGTTATTTTCGGATTTTTTCGATAGAATGTCATTTACTCTTGTTACTGTAATTTTTGTTCTCATATATTGTTCTACCGCCTCAATTTTCGCCCGATCACGCATTGGTTTTAATTCCGAACGCAATTTCAAGTTTTCTGTTTCAATTTCTTCTCCTTATCTATAAAGCAAAGTGTTAAAAAAATTAAAATCTCAAAGCATTTTTAGCTGGTTGATTTGTGATTCTGCTGGCTTGCCATTGGTTCGATCAAGGGGCAATGCAACCAGACACCAATGTCTGGATAATGATGGACTAAGCTTTGAGCAAGGGCAATTTTACTCTCAAGATTTTTTTTTCTCTCTACATGTACCTTTAAAAAGGAAAGTGCGAAATCATTAACAAGGTCTAATTTACAAAAAGTATATAACTTTTCAAGTTAATTTAGCTTACCATAGTTAAGCTTTAAAAAAACATAAGAAACATACAAGAATCAATGTGGCTGACAACTTTTTACCACCAGTTTTATAAACTCTGATGTAGATGATGTATCATCTTTCACAGTGCCTTAAAAAAAGAAAATTTAGTACAAAAAAAAATGTAGTGTAATTAAAAAAATTAAATTTACCAATTTGAGTAAATTGTACTGATATAGCAAATGAAACTTCAAGGACTTTCGATGGCCTTCTGGCCTCTTGATGAGTATGATGATAGCCCAAATATTGATATGATACCCCGTCCCTTTTTTCAAAACTAAACAAATGCACCCACCAAAATTTAAGTTCGAATAAACGAGTAAATTAAAATTTTTAAAACCTGGTACATAATGTCTTGAATTTGTGCCATCGCCTTCATGTGCAATAACGCACTTGAGCTTATAATTTATTGGCTTGCCACAACCATTACGCGGGTGACGCCAATGGTATGTTTCATTATTGCACCCGCGCGCTCTATGCTGCAGCCTATGAAGTGACGAGTCTCCATTCAAGGACAAGGAAAAAACCGCACACACATGGGATGGACATTCATCGCTGCGCAACTTCAATCCCCTCACTTGAAATACACCTCTTCACCTTCGTTATTTTATCAATTATGGTCTGAACTGAAGAACAGTTTAAATGATTCAACTTAGTAAATAGTTGGAATTTTTAAACATGCTGGATTTTGTTAAACCTGGCTTTTCTTGACCACTGTTGGTACTGATGGATAAAGATTCCTTTTCTACAAAATAGTTAGAGCCAACAAAAGTATTTGCAAAAAGCCTCTTGTTGTCTCTTTTTTCCTACCTTATCACCTCTATCATCAGTCGTTGAATGCTGTAATTTCCTGGTTCTTACTACATTTGACTCTTCAGGATGCATTTTGTCGTCTAGACTTAAGAGCCTGGTTATAGGTTTGTTAAAGAAGAAGTTTTACTCTTCTTATGTTGATCACATTAATGCTGTCAGTAATCTATGGCTACGGAAGCTATATTTCAAGCATAACATGTTATGGCATTTTCGACTTCGTGCCTTGGTCGATTATGAATTCTTTTACCCAAAACATAAGTGGATATCTCATGTCTAAATGCGCCAGAACCATTTCGAGTTGCTTTAATTGCTTGTCTTGAATATTTATAAATTGTTTTATTGGATGTTTTATAGGGGTCCTTTTATGTTAAGGCTTTTTTTCCTTGAAGGATTACCTTCCTCTTCTTGATGCACAGTTCTTCAGCTTTAATAAAAAATTCCGCCCATGTTTGGAATTGGGCCTGATATTGAATTTTTCGCCCCACGTTATAGCGTGCTTGCGTATTTGCATAAGCTTTTCTTATCATTATAAGTCAATTGAGATAAAATTTTTACTAATTTATAGTAATGCCCACCATATTATGCCGCGTGAATGGAATTATGCGTAAGGGTCCTTTTATGTTCAAGGCTCTCTTTCCTTGAAGGATCACCTTCCTCTTCTTGATGCACGGTTTTTCAGCTTTAAGAAAAAATTCCGCCCATGTTTGTAATTGGGCCTGATATGGATCGCGTGATTGCGTCATTGTATAAGCTTTTCTTATCATTATAAGTCAATTGAGATAAAATTTTCCCTAATTCATAGTGATGCCCATCATAGGTTTATAACCCCTCTCCCCCGATTCGGCGTCTATGCTGGTATAAGTCGCCACTCGATTTTGTGTTGTAGGAGAAAGTTCTTGTTGTCTCGTTTAGCAGCTGGCCTCAAGATCTCAGTTGAGCCGGTGCCAGTTTGAAGGTGTGGGTGCTTTATCGGTCCACATTAAGTGTAAGAAAGGCGCTCCATATTAAGTCACATGTAAGCTTATTCCTATTTCTGAATTCCAAAAGAAAACAGGTGTCGACATATCAGAGACTAATTCCAGATTTATTGCTCTAATGGCTATTTATGAAAATATCAGCAAGTACACTTTAATTTTTTTTTAGAACCACGAATATAAAAAAATATAAAACCATCCCGCAAAGTCTATTCCAAGAGTTTTGAAGGGAGTGGCTGTATTCACTCTTTCGTGTGGGGTATCACTGCTTCTTTCATGTGTATATGTGTATTCTTGTGGTGCGTTCTCGTTTGCACTGCTTACCCTGTTCTTAATATTCCCTTGATAGTTTGACAAGGGAATAGTAGCCAGTAGGACTCTACCAGTCTGTAAAGCATATCTCCGTGACCACAGAAGTAATGACATTGGAAAACCAGACGTTTACTTAGATGAGCCTTCTGAAGTATTGTGAAGCCATTTGTTTTTTCAGTCTCCCTCCAAGACGCAATTATTTATCTGAAGCAGTCGTATTCTATTCTGTCACCCCTTTCCAGTTGTTCTACTTCGCGTCATTGAGGTCTCCTACCGTGATATCACGATCACGGTCATGGTTGTTTCGTCTCTGATGATTAGGGATTCGTCATTTGTGTACAACCAGGCAACAAGACGAAACAATTGTTCCATGTCGCTGATTTTCTTGACAAACTCTTAACTCTTCAGGCGGCATTTCAATAACCACAAACAACCGTAGGTTAGTTCTTCTTCTTTTGATAGTTCAACTACTGGTATTGGTTGTAGTATTGAGTCTGAGGGTCCCCTTAAATTTCGATCTGAAATACAAGACTTAATATTAAATTTCAAAAATTTATTGTCCTACCAAATCACAGAACTGAAGAATAATTTTGACTGAATTCCTACAATGTTTCCAAAACAAAGCTGAACAACTAACAAATTCGTTAATAAATATCTTAACCAAAAAAATGACCATAGAATCAACACCATCCAAAATCCTTGATTACATTTTTTATTGACAATTTAAAAAAAAGGCCAAAAGTATAAAAATAAAATACATTTAAAAAGTAACTTCCAATAAAGAATTTGAATTTGAACCGCAAATTTCTTATTTTCACAATTCTTTTCAAATTTTGAATACAAATATGACCAACAACAAAAAACCTGAAAAACAAAAAAAATTAATTAAACACCAACAAGTCATCAAGTAAGATTGTTAGCAATAGTTGGCAACTTGGTCCTCTGCACTGCAGCTATATTATCAGTAATAACTTGACGAACTTTACCACTAGGGTGCATTTTTGCCACTAAATTAGTGCCTTGCGATTGAGTACGATTACACTTGAACGGTGAGGCCGATATGCTATGCTCTTCATTATTAGTTTTGTCAGTTGGAGTACGCGGTAACCTCCTTTTTAACCACGGGTGACGTAACGCGTGAGCCGGTGTAATCCGTTGTACGGGATCCCAATCGAGACATTTTTTAAGAAAGTCAATAAACCCAGCATCATCACATCCTTTGAGCGCCACATTCCACGCTTTGGATGCGGGCGGACCACGAACTTTACCTCTTCTCGATCGTCCTCCATTCAAAACGACTGTACCATCCGGGAGAAACGTGGCCGTACAATATCTAGGATGACCTTTAGAATTGATGAAATTTTTAACTCTCTTTGATTGATCTAATAGTTTTTGAGCCGGCATGCCCAATAATTCAATAATACAAGCCAACTGATCATTCTCATCTTCACCAGGTAATAGCGGATATCCGGTTAATAATTCAGCGAGAATACATCCCAAACTCCACATATCTATTGGCATCCCGTAACGTGCGCCTAGAATCACTTCGGGTGCACGATAAAATCGTGATTGTATATAAGTATAAATACGTTGATGTTCGTAACAGCTGGAACCAAAATCGATCACTTTAATTCCACTTCGTCCTTGTTGTTTGAGTAAAACATTCTCCGGTTTCAAGTCGCAATGAATAATTTTGTTGCGGTATAAAGCGTCCAAACATTGCAACATAGAATGGGCAAATTTCCTCACTAAATTCAGACTAAATCCTTGAAACTTATTCTTCTTAATCAACTCGTATAAATTGATACTGAGTAATTCAAATGTGATACATGTATGATTACGGAATGTAAAGTTATCATACATATGTATAATATTGATGTTATTATCTTTGTCTTGTTTACGTAAATGATCTAATATACGAATCTCTTCTTGGGCTTGTCGATGAAACCGTTTCTCATTTCGCACCATTTTCAGAGCTACATGTATTTGACTTTTATGATCGTACGCTTTTACCACTTGACCAAAACTTCCTTTACCTAATATTTTGATCACTTCGTATCTATAAGCAACGTGATCGTGTGGTACATGGATATAAGATCCTTGATCGTCGTCGTAACTGCAGTTATTTGATCCACCGATCGTTCCTTGTCGTTTTTTGGCGTTCAAACCAATGAAATAAATCTGTGGGAAACTAAAAATCTCGTGATGTTCGTACGGTGTTAATTTGTTCATAAATTGTTTCATCACTTGTTCGGGAGTAGCGACCAAAGTCGTTTTCAGTTTAGTAGGGTTTTTATCGACGGACGGTAACAAATCGTCACAGACAGAACCAGCTGTCAATCCGACCGACACATTCACACAGTGTTGTGTGCTTCCTTTAAGAAGAGGTAAATGGTTGTCAATATTCGGTAGATAAGATGTAATGGTTGCAGTGGAGGACGATGTGGCCAGTGAGATGGCCGATCCGACTTCACTGTTGGGTGAACCCATAGATGCCCGATTTGATTTTGTTAATGGCATTACAATGGCAGTGATTAACGGTACAAATAGATTGATCTTGATACACACTTCTAATTGTGACATTTTCCGCCGACATTGGCGTATACAAGGACCAGCAACGTCGCTGCTCCGATTAGTCCATTTTGATCGAATACAATCATTTTACGTACGTACAGTTCGGTTCTTTTGAAATTACAATTGACCAATTTATTTGAGTTTGATATTTTTTTTCACTCACGAATCGCCATCCTTCGGCCACACATAAAAGCCGAACGGAACGATTTATATGTTCCATGTTCTGTGACGTCATGCAACGATTCGTCTCGAGGGAAAGTCTGTTGTTCACTGTGTAATCTCAGTTATACATTGTTCATAAGGATTGTAGTGTTACGACTATCAGTGACGTCAAATATATTCGACTTTAAATTGAAATTCGGCTGTTAATATAAGATGGTTTACTAATAGCCATGTAAATATCAACTATCAAACATTAGGTGTATATAAGTAAGTTGAAAAACATTAATTGAATGATACCTTTATATCATTGTATACAATTTTTAATTAGGTTCTATTTATGCAACATTTGTTGGCATTAAGGTTTTTTTCCTTGTGTTGCAATTTAGGTTTCTGTAGTTAAATGATAGAAATAGCATTCATGGTGAATTAATTATTAAAATTGGCAACAGGGCGCATCAGGTCAAATTGAATGCGTAATGTAATGTCATGAACCAAAATTAATACAGATTTGTTTGATGTAATTATTGCATCATTTTTTCAGTATTGTTATTCATGTTTAAACGACTTCCTTTTCTAGAATTTTCTATATTTAATTTGTGTTTCCTGTTACGATATTATTTCCTATTCCAGAACTTTCTTTTTAACTATAACTATTTGTATCTAATGCTTCATTCTTATTGTTCTGTAACCAAGCAGAGGTGTAATGGTTAAGTGCAGTGCAACAATGAATCAGTTCTCTTGCAGAGCTCAAACTGGAAACATCTCCTTATTCTGCCTCCCACTGGAAACCTCTTGAGTTGGCTTGCCCGACCAGAGGCATTCTATGTTGGCTTGCCCGACTTAGAGCATCCTACGTCGGCTTGGAAGTTGTGCCGAAGCCCCTAACGCCTAATCCCACAGGCCTACCTAACTTAGTTGTTTTTTCCTTTCTTTTCTTAACCCTTAAAAGGACTTGGTTTTTTTCATACCTTGTTCCATTGGAACGGAAGTGTTATTTGCGCATGAGCAAAAGAAACGAATTCTTTCCTCTCTGCACTGATTAATTTCGTGGCATGTTCGAATTTCCAAATCACTAGACATCGCTTTGAAATTCGACTGTTATTAGTAGAAACGAGTATCAGGAATAAGGTAACAACATTTTCAATCCATTTAAGGCAATTTTGTAAGCATTAGTCAAGTCGCACAATGATTTTATGTTCAACATAACGTAAACACGAATAGCTTTGTAGCTGAATTTTTATTTTACATGTAATTTGTTTTAATTTTTAGTTGATCAGCGAAGCTTTCTTTCTGTTAAGGGTTGCAAAATTTCTTACTTGTAAGTTTAAATATTTCTTGTTTTTTTTTTTTGTTATTAATTATAAATTTGGAATTTCCCGGTGTATTAGGCCTTTTCTTGCATTCGATTTTGCATATTGTTACTTGTCTTGTCTAAGCACATTGACCTTCTGATGTAGGTCGACCTACATCACAATGTCAATAGAAGTAAGACCAAAAGATCGATTTCGTAAGCCGATGAAATCAGCCATTCTTTATGCTTTTTCTCCTTTCCTCCTTTAACCTAAAAGGACTTAGTTTTTTTTTTCTCTTGTTCTGTTGGACTTAGTTTTTGACACGTTTCATTACTGGATTTAAATTTAAACCACTATATTGACGCTTTATTACAACTGTTTTACATTGGCATTTTGTGGAGCTAAAATTGATGCCCCACTACAGCTTCACTTCACTTTGCTGCAAGGTTAAAAAATGGTTGAAAGTTCTAAAAAGTGGAATTTAATTTTAATAATAATAATAATGCAGTGGATGTGATTTCAGCATATCTGTAAAGTTTCTCAGATCCCTCCTCATGCGCATTGCCGGGTGTGATATCACCTTCCTCAATGAGTTGAACCACTTTTCCCCGTCTTGTGTCAATTGACAGTCTTGAAATGAAGGCTCATTCAAGGGTTTTTTTTAAAGCAATTAATTAAATAGATGGAGATTGTTAGGAGGGAAAAGAATAAGTGAGGAAGATAGAGAAAGGTCCAAATTTTAATTTAAAAAAAAAATTGTGTCTAGGTTGAGTGGTTGGATACTTATGGCCGCTCAAAGTCAACTGGGGCAAATTTGCAGTAATCTCCATACTGCCAATGCAGTGCCAATTTCCTAAAGAGATAAACAGCAATAAATGCTAATATGATTGCAGGCCAACCCCAAATTAATTATAACTCCGTCTTGTATTTGAATCCAGATGCCATTTAGGATCTTGATTGGCTGGAAATCACTTTTTTGGGCTTAAACTTTTCTGATTTTGACCATCATCAAGCGCCCTAATGCACACTCCATTTAGTCTAAATGCATTGTTGTTCAATTTATTTAATGAACAATAAACAAAATACAACACAAGCAAAAACGGATTTTTCAATGCCAACTTAATCTAACTAGTGTTCAAATGACCCCCATTTACGCCAATGCACACTTTTTGAACACTTGTTAGATTATATAACATCCTTTTCCATCAGTGCAGCATTTATTATTCATTAGTATTATCATTGTTATTTTTTAGTTGTTAGATTATTACCGTAATCAATGTTTTTTGCTTGTGTTGTACTTTGTTTATTGTTCATTAAATAAATTGAACAACATTGCATTTAGACTAAATGGAGTGTGCTCTACATTTTTGCAATTGGAAATTTTATTCTATCTCATACGGTTTAGAAGTTATGAAATGAAAAACTATGACCCAAAGGTCAGAGGTCAAATTTTGTGGTTCTATTGAATTCGGCACACACTACTTCCTAAGTTGACATTTACAACTTTTTGATATCTTTGTTCGTTTTGAAATTATTTGGGTGTTTGGGGACTTTTGACTCACCCTGTATATTACGACAAAATGGGAGATACACTTCCATTGTAATTCCCCATTTTTGCCTGCTATACAGGCTGTAGTTCTAACTAACACGGTAATGTTTGTACCCACGTGCTGAAACGTATTTGTGCTCAATTCGTTCAGTATTCGATGTTTTCACAGCCTTTAAATAGTAAGGTTGCAATCATCGCATGCAAAATTCTAAATCAAATTTTGATTTGTGATTAGGTGGTGGAATAACGCCTTTCAAATCAATATCAAGTTCATTCCTCAACCAATTGAGTACGGTGACATTTTTAAAGTTAGGGTTGTCAGTATTAGGTCACAGCTTGTTTAAAAATTGCTCCATTTGCTGAGCAGTGGACATATTCCCTAGGTTGAAACATTTATAATGTTAAAGCAATAGAACTGTTAAATTTTAAAAACACTTTCTCCGAAAAATTTTGAACAATGTTGAAACTACTTAGAAGAAAAAAGAACTTTCTGTTTCCAAGAAAAGGATGCTGAAATTTTGGAAAAAAATGCTGAAATTTTGATGTTACATGTATTAAAGGCATGTAACATCAAAATTTCAGCATTTTTTTTTAAAAACTTGATTTTTAACTCTGAAAATTTGCTAATGCAAATGAATGACAGACTTGTCCTCTATTGATGCACAAAAACTCCAGGTCAATACTAATATTTTAGGAAGCAGTGTGAGTTACTTATTCAAGTAACGGAGTATCTCTTCGTATTGCGTATATCTTCAACATGTTTTTCCTCCACTTATGGATATCTACCTTTTGTGAAAATAATGGCACTCTGCAGCCCGTTATAGTTTTCGCCTAAATGAGTTGTGCGATGCTTCGCACGGACATTTCCAACTAATGGAGAAGTTACGTTTTTCTATGGAGTTTGTTCATTTTTTTCGGGTTTAAGTTGGCACTTGTGATTTGGCAAGCTGTTGTGTGTGCTAAAATTACGTTTGTGTAACGCTTTTCTGCTTAACACGCTTTTCAACTGTTGTGGGAAGCAATATAAAAATCACACAAGATTCAATGATACAATTTTTGACTTTGAGGACCAGTGTCTCCAGATTAGTTAGTTGGAAAAGATTGAATTTTTGCTGAAATGTGAATCTTATATTGGCTCATAAGTCACCAAAAATTATATTGATGAAATTGATATTTATACTACATCAGTCAATTGTAGTGATGACGTTAACCGTCATCAACTTTTTATATTTATATTCAAAAATTAAAGTTAACACATTTTGTGAATGTGTGTTAACTTTAATTTTGTTTTTAAAAAGAAGACAGCTCTTCGTTATTTCGTTGTGCAAAATAAACGTCGAGAAAGATTTCAATTTCAATGTCTGTTCCAGCAGAATACATTAATGTTTTACTGACTGAAAATCCAGATTATTATTTTAAAATTAACTAGTAAAAAATTTATTAATGGTATGTACAAAAGATTAGTATAATTCCAGGTGTTGCCACAAGGGCGCGCTGTTTGCAGAAACGTATTCTGCGCATGAGCAATGAACATGAGGTCCATGAGGAAATTCCAAACATCGCTGTCGTTGTTGCGTTGCTTCTTCGCCATGGCCTAATTTCAAATGCCTAATTTCAAATTCCTATGTCAAATTTGGCTTTATTCGTTCGCAAGGAGGTTAACGTCTCTCTAAACGATTCAAAGACTGGAAAGTTATTGAACGGTAGGCTGAAAATATCGTAGCGAATTGAGTTATCACGTCAAAACTTAACCCTAAATCACAAACCGAATGTCTTGTTCGATAGCGTGTGTAATTTGACGGTAAAACATGCAAATGGATGCCGTGATCTAAGATAACAACTGTGTATTCGGTTATACGAACAAAATTTATAGTTTAATGATCAAAGAAATTCTCTCACAAGGGATCAGAATGAACAACCAGTTGACGGTTAAGCCTAGACTTCACCTTGGCTAATATTATTTGCGCCTACACGGAACTGCGAAACTATTACGGGGCATTATATTTTTCTATTCGACCCCAAATCATCGTGTATTGAATTAACTTCATAAAGCAGTTAGGTCTCTCTGGTTTCCGGCCAGTGACCG
>JAQGAS010002035.1:0-13086 GCA_034686365.1 Pachymerium ferrugineum
CGTAACTAGTGACCGCTAACTTTTCATTACCGCCATTATACCTTCAGGACTGATGGTGTAGTTGATCCAACGACGTTTTGTCCCTCGGTGGCAGGCTTTTGGCGCTGTAATTTTGTTTTAAATAAATTAAGAGAGCTAAAAGGTGGGCATTCGGCTATGAGGACCTTCCTCCCCCATTCCCGCCTGATGAAAATTGAGAAAATCCACCTACACTGCACATGCCGCACTTCACCTGCTTAAATTCCCTTTTTCCACCGTCGTAAAGTATAACAACTAAAAAGAAAAGAAAAACCGTTAAATTTCAAAAATGTCGGCAAAATCAGAAATTCATATTTTTCGCCCATTAAATTTAAATTTTTTGCGGAAAAACCGAGTAGATAACTGTTACCTTAACTCGCCGAACTCGTTTTTAACCGTTGTAATTGTTTTAAAACACCAATGTCAATGGATTAAAAAATAGCCGTGACGAAGAAAAATAGGTCTCATTGGAAACCATATTTCTGAGGTTCCGTTTCCTTCAGCTTGTTATTTACTATTTACATTGTATATCTTAATTTATTACATCTACGGCGTAGATAGTCTCTCGTAGTATTTCAAATTCAAACGTTTACGGAATAAAGCCAAACTAAATCCATTCGCCTCTTCCTTTTCATCGGCTTTCATCCTCGTCGTCTTGCCTCCTCTTTCAGCTTGCTTGGCTTGGCATTGGCTATTTCATGAACACGTGACTCGTAGTTCCCGCGCCTTTGCTAGTGTCGCCTCCTAGAGATAATTTCTGTAAACGTCCCTTGAAATCCGTAACAAAATGATAAATTTAATACAAAATTATAATTTCCAAAATTACTTTAAACAAACCATGAAAATTTGAAATATTAATAAAAACATTGGATGTCATTTTACTTTGATTTTAAATAAACTGACGCGTTTTGGCTTTACATTAGCGACAGAGGTCAGCATCTCCCAGATGCCTTTTTTATCTTTTAAAATCATAACTCTTTTAAAACCAAATGTTAAATAATGAAACTGATTAGGTAATTTGATGCATTTGGTAGAAGCATTCGAGTGAATCTTGTATAATCTTGGATTTGATTTGTAAATCCATGTAAATGCATGGTAAACATTTAAAAAAAGCTATACCACATGGATTTAGAAATCCATGAATTTATGTCATTTTATATTTTTGTAATATTCTCATATTCTTATGTTGACATCCTCGATTCAAGGTTGACAGGTCTAAATTTTGATAAAAATACATGATTAGATCGCCACCTAGTGGAAATTGTTTTTACTATTTCAGTCATTTACCCAGTTCGTTTGTTTTGACCCATTACAAAATCATTTTTTTGGTCATATTTTATTCATTTGATACATTGGTGCGATTACAAAAGTCCACTTTCTGTTTAACTTGTGAACAAACGACTAAAATATGAACAAGTGTAGCACTTGGTCAATATCTCTCTAATTCAGAAATTTAAAGAAAAAAATTTTGAATGAAAATTCCCCCATTAAACTTTAGGAAATTCGTTAATAAATAAAAGACATCACATTTTTAAGACCATTCAAAGGAATGAGCAGACCTCGAACTTGAGTAAATCAACGTTTTTCCACTAGAGGGCGACGTGAGACTGAGAGATTAAAAATTTCAACGTTCCACATGTAGTGTTAAATTTAAATCGCAACCGAATTTGTCTAAAACTCGGAGGATATCAAATAGAACTATAAAGCCCTTAACGACGAAATGGATAGCAAATCTAAAGATGGAAAGAAGAAATCATTGAGAGACGGATCAGGTTCAAAGAAGAAATTATTCAAGTGTAGAGAGTGTGAATTTTCAAGTTCTTACCGACAAAGTCTTAACTCGCATGTAAAGATTCACAAAGGGGAAAAACCTTTCAAGTGCCATCTCTGTATTTACTCTAGTGTTCGTAAATCAACTCTAAACCAACATCTAATGACCCACACGCAAGAAAAAGGATTTAAGTGTGACATTTGTGATCGTTCTTATACCCAAGCAAGTAGTTTACAAACTCACATAAGACCACACACGGGGGATAAACCCTATGCGTGTCATTTGTGTAATTACTCTTCTGTTCAAAAAGCACATCTAAACCGTCATCTAATGACCCACACGCAAGAAAAAGGATTTAAGTGTAACATTTGTGATCGTTCTTATACCCAAGCAAGTAATTTACAAACTCACATGAGGACACACACGGGGGATAAACCTTATCAATGTCCTTACTGCACTTATAAAAGCTGTCATAAAATTGATTTAAAAAAACATATTACTTCACATACGGGGGAAAAATTGTTTAAATGTGACAAATGCAGTTTTAAATGTAACCGAAGCGGTAATTTAAAACGTCATATGATGTGTCATAAGAAGGAGAAACCTTTTACTTGTCAATTTTGCACCTACAAATCAGTTCAAAGGGAAAATTTAAAACAACATCTGTTAACCCATACAGGTGAGAAACTGGAAAAATGTCATTTGTGCACCTATTCCTGTGCTACTAAATCCCAGTTAAAAAAACATTTAAGGACCCATTCAAAAGAAAAACCGTACAAGTGCACATTTTGTTCGAGTAGTTTTTCTCGATTTGGTTCATTAAAAACCCATACCACAACTCATACTGGTGAAAAACCATTTAAATGTCAATTATGCGATTACTCTTGTAGACAGAAGAGCAATTTAAAAATTCACCTGAATTCAAAACATGTTGGCACTAAAATGTAAGTTCTATAAATTTTGTATTTTTCAATTACATAATAATTTTTTTCAAATTATTGAATTGTATTACTTTTATTTGAGCCATGTATATCCAATCATATACAAATACAATCGAAACATTTTTGTAAAATTGAATTAATTTCAAAAAAACAAAAAGTTTGTAAAAAAACATTTTTCATGTTTTGGATTAATATTGCATACCGTATGTTCTCAGTGGCTGCTAAGAACGTAGAAGTATTTAAAGTTTTGTTTGTTTCACCATGTCCAATTAGACTTTTGACTAAATCTTGTATAATATTGATAATCCAAATATTAAATAGAAAATTCCATAAAAACAAATTCATATGCTTTTTGACTAATTTTCTCACAATTTTTCTGTAAATGTAAGAACTTTAAAGAATCAGATTGACTCCCATAACTTATTCAAAAAATGCTGTGAAAATAACAGACATTTGGTGCAATTGGTTTTTTGATAAGATGGGTCACAGTTATTCCTTTTTTATTGCCAACTCTTTTGGTTAATGGTTTCATTCTTATGGATCGTCAAGAGGTAGTATTGAATGTTCATATTAAAGGGGCGCATTACTGATTCGTTAATTTTTTCAAATTTAGTCATTCAGTGATGCTGAGTGGAATTCAATTGGCTATTTGAGTTTTTTTGGTGAACTTGAAGTAAATGAAAAAAGTGAATATGATGACGTATTAAAAGTTTCTGTTTATTATTACAGATGGGTATGTCTTTAGCATTTGCTGATTTTTATAGATGTTGGAATGGTTTCTTGTATAATGAAAAAAGATCACAAGTTTGAAGATATTTATAATTTACCAGAATTTTATTGGAAATGTATAAAAAGCAGCAGAATTTTTATGAGACTGAAGCGCCATTTCGTGTTTTAATATTGATTTAATTTTTTTGTGTGTTTTGTTTTGTGTATGTCTAGTTGCTCTGTAAATTCAAACCACATGATAGAAAAGAATGCAGATGTGAAAAGTTTCTTTTGTCAGAAATATATAATTATTTGATTTTGATTTTATTCAGATACAAAAATATATCCGCAGATGTTTAGTTCTTTACAAATTCATTTCCCAATCGGGGATTTCCCGATTTTTCATATATAAGGAAATTGAGATTTACTTTGAAGTACAGTTGAATTTTGCTTTTGCTGAAGTCGAATCTGTGAATTTCAGTTTACGATCAATTATGCCAACTGTGCGAGAAATTTGTGGCAATGGAATAGCTGATATAATTGTAAAGATGGTACAATGTTTTATTAAGATCTAAAAAAAAATTTTTTTTTTATTTTCAGAAAAGAATTTTACGTTTCGCCTTGATGAGTTTCTTTTATGTGCGATGAAGGTGGAAAAAAAAAATTTGTTGCAATCTTAACATTTTTCATTGCAGATTATTTGGACAGTAATTGTTTATTGTTATCGTGAAGTAAGGAATTACATTTTTTCGATAATAAGAAGAAACAGAAGGCAAAGACGTGCATCAAGAAATAATATGAGAAGGCAAAGAAGACATCCATTAGAAAATTATATCAAAAGACTTGCAATCGCGTACCAATGGCCAATATTCACACTTTTTTTATTATATCTGTATACAATGGGTAAATAAAAGAGGTCAAAAGTGAAAAAATGATCTATTGGCTACAACTGTTTAGTCATGGGAGAACTTTACAAAGGTTTGTGTACAGGTACGGTGTAAAGATTATGTAGAGGATTTTACCAAACATGGTAAAAAGTACTTTTAAACAAGATGTTTACAAGCTTTAACTTCTTGTAAATTTCATAAAGTGTGAAGTGCCAAAGCGTGTTTTAATATGCATTTAATTTTTTTTTTAAATTTTATTTTATTTATTAAAAATTTTTTTTGCTAAACCAAAATTAACTTAGAATAAAAGTGAAAATGTAAACATGACTCATGGAAAGAGAATGTGGTCTGCGGCAGAGATCAATAAAGATCGCGTGCGCTTTGCCTGGTTCTTTTTATTGGTCACTTGATTTGGTTGTCCAATGAGGGTTTGACAAGTGTATGGGACTTTCCCTTAATTCAGGTTTCACTTTTCCATTATTTTAGCCATGGTAGTATTATTATTGTTATTATTATTATTATTATTATTCATTTATTCAATCAAAACTGGACTAGTACATACGTTAATTCAGGGATCTTTGGGACTTGTGATCTTCAATATTGTAAGTTGATATACTTTGACGTCATTAGAAATTTTAATAAACTTAATTTTGGTTTCAGTTCAAATCTTTGCTTTATTTCGGGCGTGGAATGGAAGAAGTATTTTGCTCTACTAATCCTTTATTCAGTACGTAACAATTTTTATATTATATCAAATTTTTGGTTTTAAAACGTTTTTTTTTTTTACTAGACACTAAAATATTTGGTGCAATGTTTATTCAATCCGGAATACTTTACGGTGTTATTAATTACATTTTTTTAGAAGAGCTAAAAAAAGTGGTAGGTATTATTAATTATAAAAATGTAAAATCTTATGATATATTTGCCAATACTTTTTATGTTGAAGAAAACAGTTGGTATTTTGATAAGACAGGTGACATGCATTCCTATTTTATTGCCGATTCTTTTGATTAACGGCTTCATTCATCAAGAGGTATTGTGGATTTATGTATTAAAGGGGCACATTAATGGTTTGTTTATTTATTTTTTTAAATTTAGTCATTTAGTAATGATGATTGGAGTTCAATTGGAACTTTGAGTTTCTTGAGTATAGTTGAGGTAAATAAAATAAATGAATTTGATGACGTATTAAACGTTTAGTGTCTTTTATTACAGATTGGTTTCTCTTTAGGATTATATCAGTGTCATAGACGTTGGAATGGGTTCTTGAGATACGAGAAAGAATTACCTGTTTGAAGAAATTTTTAATTCAACAAAACTAAAGCGCCATCTCGTGTTTGAATATGCATTTTGTTTTGTATGTCAATTCACAAGCTAGAAAAGAATGCAAGCACTGTTTCGTTTTATCAGAAATGAGTACACAAAAATATATAATGTTTAATTAAAACTTATCCTTCACACTTTTTTATTACAGTTGTACACAATGGGTACATAAAAGACCTTAATAACTTCAAAGAAACAAACACTACATTTGAAAATCATCATCTTGTCGCTTATTGGCTACGAATGTGTCAATAATATATATGAACCCATTGGCTATTGCCAAACCCTGCAATAAAAATTTTAAATGTAAGTGTTGTAATAATTTCTTGATTTATGTAAACACAAACCCCAAAAACAAATCCAACCCGAGTCGTTTCAGCATGAATATCAAATCGAAGGTATAAATCAACACTCGTAGCACCAGTTGCAATGTACATCGCAGCACCCAATAGATTTATCATCGCTTCCTGCAATAAAAACACTTTTGTTATCAAAAATCACCGCCAGGGGAAACACGCTACGGGATAGTAGCGCTGTACGACAATCATTTTACCTGCATGGGCGGATTCCCTCTTTTCATGAAACTTCCTAGCAAAAGACACCCGCTTATCAGTACAAAACCTCCGGTAGTTATAATCGCGAGATAAAGACGAGATTCGTAGGGAAAGAGTAAGTGATAGTAGCGTAGAAGACCCAAACACATGAACCCTGAAACCTTTAAAAAGATGTGTAGAATGTAAAAATGAAAGAAATAATTTAAATATTTACGATTTCGATGATTTTTAAGATAATTCCTGCAATTTTAAATGGATCCATCGGTTCCTTGCGAGAAATTTGTAGTTGTCGTGTTGATGTCATATTTTCCATTGTAATAAAGCAATAAAAATAAATTTGTAGTGAGTAATAAATATTGCGGTAGTGTAGCCTGGGGGTATGTCACATGACGTCACGCAAAAATTTTAAAAAGAAGAATTCGATTTTTTAAAAACTCTCACAAAACAATTTAAATCAATTTTTTCTTGTATTTTTGAATAAGCCGGCAATAAAAAAAAAATAAAATGGCGGTTTCTAGTTCCTTCGTTCGCCACCAGATGTCACATCTGGCTGGATTTAAAATTGAATGCTGCATGCAACCGAACAACGTGACTCTATAAAATAGAACGTAAGATTCGTTTCCTTGCTATTTTAATATTCATTAATGATACTGATTAATTAATCTGTTAGGTTAAAAGTATTCAGCGGTCTTTGTAACTGAATTCCGACTGTCCATTCATCTCACGACGATTTTTCTTCTCCATAAATTCCAGTTCCGGTAGAATAAAACATTGACATGGAGGTAAACGACGGAAATTTACAGACTCTAGCTGTATATTTAGAGCAAACGTTGAGTCAGGACAACAGCAGCAGACAAACTGGTATTCTTTTTAAAAAATTCCTAATCTAAAAGAATTCGTAACTAAATTCGGTATTTGCATTTTTTCAGCCGAGAAATTCCTTGAGTCGGTTGAAGTCAATCAAAATTATCCAGTTTTGATGCTTCAATTACTCGATAAATCGGAAATAGCTGCGCATATTAGAGTTGCAGGTGCAGTAGCATTTAAAAATTACGTTAAAAGGAACTGGAAAGTGGTAAATTAAATTTTATTTGTTGAACTTGTAAGATTTATTTGTTTAAATATTTTTGTTTGTGTTTTTAAAGGATGAAGATGGCAGTGGAGATAAAATTCACGAAGCTGATAGAGTTCGAGTGAAGCAATTAATTGTTGGTTTGATGTTGAAAAGTCCCGAACAGATTCAAAGACAGGTTTTATTTTCTTGAATTTAATTTTGTGCTTTATTAACTTCAAATTTATTTCATATGACAAGTTAAGTGACGCAATTAGTATAATCGGTCGTGAAGATTTTCCGGCTAAATGGACAGATTTATTAGGAGAGATGGTATCGAAATTTCAATGTGGGAATTTTCATGAAATCAACGGAGTTTTGCACACGGCCCATTCACTTTTCAAAAGGTTTTATTTTTATAATTCATCCTGTGTTTTGTTATTCAAACGGATTTTTCTTTTTCTAGATACCGATATGAATTTAAATCTCAAGAATTGTGGACAGAAATCAAATTTGTGCTTGAGAATTTTGCGAAGCCGTTGACTGATTTATTTGATGTAAGGAAATTTTATTTTTTTGAAAGGGGCTACAAGAGGTTTACAAATTTTCCGAGAGATGAAATGAAAAATTTGTCGGTAAATGGTGTATCACATGACGTCATTTTTAACATTTATAAATTCATTTAAAAAACTGTTTTCATGAAAAGAGGTAAACTTATTGTCGCACAGCGCCACTATCCCATAGCGTGTTTCCCCTGGCGGTGAAATTTGATAACAAAAATTTTTAACCCTCTTTGCACTCCTTTTTAACTTATTTATCTTTTTAAACGGATGTAATTTTGGATTTTTTTTTTAAAGGCGACAGTTGCACTCGCATCGAAACACACGGATCAACCAGACTCGTTGAAAATTATATTCAGCTCCCTCGTTCTTATTTGCAAACTCTTTTACAGTTTGAATTTTCAAGTGAGTTGAGTCGAAAGACAACGAACCCCAAACAAAATAAAAATTCCGTTTCTTAATTTTCAGGATTTACCCGAATTTTTTGAAGACAATATGAACCTCTGGATGAACCATTTTCACGCACTTTTAACAACCGATTTTAAGGTTCTTCGAACGAATGATTCGTGCGAAGAACCCGGTCTTCTTGAACAACTCAAATCTCAAATTTGTGACGATATTGGTCTGTACGCGCAAAAATACGACGAGGAATTTCAACCTTGTTTACCGCAATTTGTAACTGCGGTATGGACGTTACTTATATCTACCGGCCCGCAAGTTAAATACGATTTGGTAAGAAATAATGAACTTTTCTGTGAAATAATTAAAATAATTTTGACGTTTATTTTTCAGTTGGTGAGTAACGCCATCCAATTTTTGGCTCTCGTTGCAAACCGACCCCACAATAAACATTTATTCGAAACGGAAGACGTTTTGAGTAACATTTGTGAAAAAGTTATTCTTCCCAACATGCAATTCAGACGTAATTAATTTCGAAAAACGAGAGAAAGCAAAAAATTTGAAGGAATTTTATCATTTCAGCATCTGACGAAGAACTTTTTGAGGACAACCCTGAAGAGTACATTCGCCGAGATATTGAAGGATCGGATGTTGACACCAGGAGGCGAGCGTCGTGTGATTTGGTCAAAGCGTTGTCACGCTTTTTCGAGGCGAAAATGACGCAGGTTTTCTCCCAGTACGTAGCAGCGATGCTTAAAATGTATGCGGAGAATCCGAATCAACTCTGGAAAAATAAAGATGTGGCTATTTATTTAGTTACATCTTTGGCTGCCAAAGCTCAAACAGCTAAGGTTAAATTAATTTTGATTAATTTTAAGAGAAAATAACACTTTAACTCATTATTAATTTTTTTTTAAATGAAATTTAGCACGGAATTACTCAGACAAATGAATTAGTCAACTTAAATGATTTCTTTAAAGAACACATCGCGCCTGATTTGCAAGATGCGAACGGTTTGGATTGTCAAATTGAACTTAAACTCTTGTACTTAAATATTTACATTTCAGTGAATAATCTCCCAATTCTGAAAGCGGATGCGATTAAATATTTAATGACGTTCAGGAATCAAGTAATTAACATTGAAACATTATTATAACACTTAAAAACAACTTTTTTTTTTATTTTTAAAGTTGCCACCAGAGATAATATTGGCATCTATTCCCTACTTAATCAATTTACTCACGGCTCAATCGCATGTTGTGCATACGTACGCAGCGGTTGCTATTGAGAAAATTTGGTTATTGAAAGGCCCGGATGGAAATCGACTGTAAGAAATTTTTTAATTTAAAAGAAAAAATTTATAAAAATTTTTGTTTACTTGCAGGATTAAAACAAATGACATTCTACCAATTGCGCAGTCACTTTTAAACAACTTGTTTAACGCATTGCAACTCCCTGGGTCCACTGAAAATGAATACGTTATGAAAGCGATTATGAGAAGTTTTTCAATAATGCAAGAAGCTGTTATTGCCTTCTTACCTCCTCTATTAACGAAATTAACGGAAAAACTTATTCTTGTAACAAAAGTAAGTAATCACTAAAAATGGGGCGATATCGCTTCGGCAGTTATAATAATGACCGCAGTACTAACAATGGTGGCGCGCCAGTTTTATCTGGCAATACCGACGCGCCATTATTAGAACTACCGAAGCGACATCACTCCATTATTATTTATAAAATTATTTACGGATTTTCAATTTTACAGAATCCAAGTAAACCACATTTCAACCATTATTTATTCGAGAGTCTCAGCTTAGCAATCCGAATCGTGTGTAAAAACCAACCGGCAGCTGTTGAGCGATTTGAATCCGCATTATTTCCAATTTTCCAAACGATTCTTCAAAATGAAGTTTTAGGTCTGAAAAATTAAAATTTTTAATTTTTTTAATTTTTTTTTTTTAAATTTTCTAAAAAAAATTTTCACAGAATTTATCCCATACGCGTTTCAAATCTTGTCGATTCTACTGGAAATTCACGCAGACGCAATACCACCACCTTACATGCTCTTATTCCCCTTTTTACTCGCCCCGAGTTTGTGGGAGCGACCCGGGAATATTCATCCTTTAGTACGGCTTCTTCAAGCGTATATTGAGAAAGGTGTTGATCGAATTATCGAAATGGAAAATTTGGTGGGTTCAATAAAAAATTTTGTTATTTTCGATATTTTGATGTTAATTTTGTTATTTTCGATATTTTGATGCTAATTTTGTTATTTTCTAATTTTACAGAATGGACTTTTAGGAGTTTTCCGCAAATTAATAGCGTCTAAAATGAATGACCATGAAGGATTTTATTTGATTCAAAGCTTAGTTGAACATACAAGACCGTATATTTATCATTTCTAATTTTTTTATATATGAAATTAATTTTTTTTAATAATAATTTTACAGGGAAGTGTTGGGTGATTACATGAAACAAGTATTTATTCTGTTATTCAAACGATTACAGAGTTCGAAAACGACTAAATTCGTTAAAGGTTTTATAAATTAATACTTTACATACTTATAAACACTTATAATTATTTTTTTTTAATTTTATTTATTATAAAAGGTTTACTAGTATTTTTTTTCCTCTACGTAATCAAAACAAGTGCCAATAACTTAGTAGCGATGATTGATCAAATTCAAGACGGGTATAAATATACAATAAGCGAAACTGTTACAATTTTAATTATAATATTTTAAATATTTAATTTCAGGCTTTTTGGAATGGTATTAGAACGTGTAATCATCAGCGAAGTACAAAAAGTTTCCGGAGGAACTGAAAAGAAAATTTGTTCAGTTGGGATAACGAAACTGTTGTGCGAATGTCCTGAAATGGTTGAAGGAAAATACAATAAATTCTGGTATTTAATTGAATTTAAAAATTTATTATTCAATTAAATTTGATTATTTTCTTTCATTTTAAAGGCCACCACTTCTACAAGCATTAGTTAGTTTAATGGAATTGCCAACGGACGAAACGATTCCAGAAGACGAACATTTTGTCGAAATTGATGACACTCCCGGCTATCAAAATGTTTACTCGCAGCTTATTTACGCCGGAGAAAAGGAACGGGATCCTTTTAAAGGGGGCGTTCAAGACCCGCGAGTATTATTGGCGCATTCGTTGTATAAATTATCCGTTGCACATCCGGGAAAAGTGAGATTTTAATATTTGTTTTAAGTATAAGGTTCATAGTAATATTGAAATGAACTGAATATTGGGTAGTAGCAAAGTTTGGTTTTTCTGTTAACAGTCAGTAAAACATTTTGCTCTGCGCCATTTTTGCTTAGGTTTTTAATATTGAAAAAATTGAAAAATGTGATGTTTGAGTAGTAGGTTTGAATGGGGGAAAATTTACTTTTCATTTTGTTTAATGTTTATTTTATTTTTTTTTTTTTCTAATTTCAGTTGACACGATTGATAACAACACTAATTGCCCCAGATGCTGCGAATTTTTTGAATAATTATCTTCAACTTGCTAATGTTCAGCTGGCATGAATTGTTCTGTTTCAACGAATTAAATAATTAATTAGCATTCTGTTGCACTGAGATATTTTTTTTACAAAACAGTAATAAAATTGATTGAGCTTATCAAATGTTGCTTATTTATTTTAAATAAGTTGACTTAGAAACTGCACACCACAAAAAATCAAATATGACAAAAGCATCAAGGTTCCCATCAGGGTTCACTGCTGATAGAAATAGTAAAATTATATGTAAAACCCTTGATTAAATTCAGGAAGAGTTGTAGAGCATTGAAAAGAAAAATTCGTTAGTAAAAAAATTAATATTTTGGCTCGAATTTTGTATTGAAAATGCCTCCAGGAGATGCTGTCCTTTGGTGGCAGAGTAAAGTATTAATTTATAAAGTATAAGTAAAGTAAACAAGAGAGGCATCTTCTTTCACACAAGCAAGAAGGATTTTGGCAATATAATAGAGTTTGACTTTTCGGTAGTGGGGCAGAATAAATGTGATGATCGTCGATCGGATGCCTGTTATAAGATTACGAAATGGGGAGTTACACCATAAGACATTTCCTATTTTGCTCTAGTTAAGTTTAGAGTTTGTTTAGAGTGTCAAATGTTTGTAAATACAATGAATAAAGATTTTATTTAATTATAAAACCAGCTATAATTAGCTATAATAGGTGCCATGGGTTTGGTTCGGCAGCTTGACACTAGAGGGCAGCAAACTTCAGAGGTAAAAAATTAAACTCCTTTTAAAATTGTTTGGTCTCCACGAGGTGCTACCCTCTGGCTACAACATCAGCCAAAACGGAGTCTACTTTTTTCCGTGTAGGTCTCGCGGGGGGCGCAGAAATAGCGCGAAGAATTTTCCCGCGAACAGCCTCCAGGAGATGCTGTCCTCTGGTGACATTTTGTGTTACCTATGATCAACTGCAAGTAACAGGCATGAGCCATTCCCGAGGCCATTCCCGTCATTGTACTGTTAATTGGCAGCCTTTTCAATTTCTTATACGTAAATTTGTAGTAAAATTTATGAGTAAAGCAGTTTCATTATTTAACATTTGTTTTTAAAAGATTTCTGATTTTAAGATAAAAAAAGGCATCTGGAAGATGCTGACCTCTGTCGCTAATGTAAAGCAAAAACGTATCAGTTTATTTAAAATCAAAGTAAAATGACATCCAAAGTGTTAACTAATATTTCAAATATTTCATGGTTTTGTGTAATTTTGGAAATTATAATTTTGTATTAAATTTATCATTTGGTTTGGGCGCACGAGTTTCAAAGGGACGTTTACAGAAATTATCTCTAGGAGGCGAAACTAGCAAAGGCGCGGGAACTACGAGTCACGTGTTCATGAAGC
>JAQGAS010002036.1:0-13082 GCA_034686365.1 Pachymerium ferrugineum
TTAAAAACAGCCTTTAACAGAATTCTGAGGTTAGTTTTCTGTATTCCCCCTTCCGCCTCGGTTACCCAGGTGTGTACTAAACATCATATACTAAACTTTAATAATCTACTTCTCCTTAACGACATCAACGAACTTACAGACGCTATGCGTAATACTTCACATCCATGTCATTTCATTACCGCCTACTTGAACAAAGACATCACTACTCGTTCCACTAGGCGTAACATCATCGAAACAAACTATCGGGTCACTAAATACATAAGTCGTACCTTTCCATATCGAGCCATACCTGCATGGAACTTACTACCCAAGGAAATTCGTGAAAAACTTTTTGAATGTTCGAGATTGAGTTGTGCTGATCACTGTAAACACCTTTCGCGAATGTTTAAGAAACACTTACTACTTTCCCAGATGTAAACCTCTCCCCTTTTTTTTTTTTTTTTATATGCTCTTTTGAGCGTTTTCGTCTTTTTATTTTCGATGTAACACCGTTTGAAAATAAAAACAATAATAATAATAATAATAATAATAAACTTAAAAATTTTAAATTAGGGCAAGTGAACCCGACCGATGGCAAATAAACTTTACACTTATCAAGACGGAGTTCGGTTACTCTACAACCTACACAACCCAGATTTGTCATGAAATTGTTTTCATTTTGCAAAAATAAATGTAAAGAAACATTTTCATTACAACTTTTCAAGTCTTCTACGTGGCGATCAAAATCATTTGTGGATACGAGTAGGATATTGCGCATATTAGGGCAACACGCCGTTATAAAACTTAACAAACCAGTTGGAATGCGATCCCTATAGTAAGCATCCTCAACTTCACACAACTGGAATGTTGGAATTGATGATTCTTTTGAGTCTTCAAACAATTTTATAAATGCCTTCAGTACAACGTCACCATAGTGCCCATCGCAAACAAATCTCCTCAGCTGTTTCAAATTGCGTAGAGCAGTTAAACACCCGTTAATTTCTACACGATTTTCATAGCCTAACAAGTTCAATTCTATGATTTTTGCACCAGTTGAATTTGATTGACAAAATCGTCGTACCCCGTCGTCAGTTATTCTTGAATCAGTTAAATGTAAAATTTCAAGTTCAAAACAGTTATTTCCAATGGCTTCAAAAATATCGTCAGCGTTATAATCAAGAGCTTCACAGTTTTGTCCTGGCTCTCCAATCTTTAGTTTCAGTTCGATTATTTTTGGTATTGAAGTAACCAATTGATACAAAGAGACGCGCTGTTGCTTCGTAAAATCGCAACTGAAATGCGTTAAATTCTACAAAGAAATAATAAAATTGTAAACATTTAGTATTTACAGCAAATTGCATCTTACATTGCATGTCTTTAAGATCATCAATGAGGTCTCATGGAAGAACTCCTGATTACATGTAACTGGAAAAATCAGATTCAACTTTTTCATATTTGGCTTAATCAATTTGTTTCTGTTTTTAAAGCGTGAATAATCTTCCATCGTATAAAAATATAGCCTATCTTTGTATTCTTTCAACTCTTCATTATATAAATCGATCAATTCCTCAGATAAATTTGTCGCTAAAGAGAAAATTATTTGTAGAATAAAAATTTATCTCGAGACTAAAATTGTTTTACGAAGGGTTTGTAATTCGTCAGTGGAGTAAATGTGGAGATTTCGTGTGATTTCCCATTCGCAAATTGTTCGCAG
This sequence comes from Pachymerium ferrugineum, assembly GCA_034686365.1. Classification (NCBI taxonomy): domain Eukaryota; kingdom Metazoa; phylum Arthropoda; class Chilopoda; order Geophilomorpha; family Geophilidae; genus Pachymerium; species Pachymerium ferrugineum. Next base: position 1,694 of record JAQGAS010002036.1, read on the forward strand.
TGATTTTGGGGTTCGTCTCTGTGGCATTTTGAATTTAGTTGATAGAACGATACGACTAGGTATATCGTTCTAGATAGACCTAATAGGCCTATAGTGTTAAATACTCCCTCTGGTGAGATCTTAATTTGAGACATCGTTATTATTTAACCATCGAATGACTCATTTTGTTTAATAAAAAATTGATTATTGCATTTTAAGCGCCGCTTTTGAAACTAGTGGTGGGAGAACGAACCATTACATTTAGATTGAGCATTTGTTTTGTGTTGACAGGACAATGTAAAAATATTGTCAAAATGCAAAATAAAAGAGTGAGCTAATTGGAGATTGTGTTAATAGGTTTGTTCAATTTTTTACGATGTCAAAGCAACGAATAGACTTTGACTGTTTTTTAAGTACACACTTGGGAAAAAAGGTAGGTTAAGGTCTGTGAATAGGGACAAAGGTCTAAAATTAGTATGGTTTCTACTACGAAAGGTTTTATGTTAAACCATCTAAATGTTTACCTTTTGTAGTAGAACCCATACTAATTTTAGACTTTTGTCCCTATTTACAGACCTTATCCTACCTTTATTTCTAAGTGTGTAGATGGACGGAAGGTCGAAGACGACATATCGCAGTTCAGCGTGAATCACGATGACGTTTCGGACGCGGAAATGGATGAACCTCAACCAAAGCCGCCAAAATCGTCTCGAGGAGAGGACGACCAATTCTAGAGATAAACAGGGGACGACGAACAGTTAGACCCGGAGGGACACCGAGCGTACTCGGAGAATGCACTGCAGGCCGATCAAATAAACGGCAAATGGCAGGAGAAGGTACACCCACCCCACTCGCATCATCAATCAGCCAATCAAATATAAATCAAACTTTTTTTTACAAATTTTATACAAACTCTTTTGTAGATTACAAAAATCTCCTACCAGGGAAATAGTTTACAAACTCCCAGGTTTTACAAATACCCTAAGTGTGACGTCACCTCTGACCCCATTATTTATCAACACGTTTCACCGAGAGACCACGTGTTTTTCTAAATCTCTCTCAATTCAAAAGGTAAAAAAGCTAAACTACCAAATCAAGGTATATCACACATTATTCAACCCTTTAAACTAATACTTATGTCTTACATTACTTTCTAGAATGCCTCCAAGAAAACCGGTGGAATCATTACAACAACTTTGTGTTCGAGTAATCATCAAAAACATAGACACGTACCCACTAAAAGAAATACGCAGTCTCCGTAAGTATAACTTAATACTTAAAACAAAATTGTAATTAACCTCAAAACTTTATTTTGTAAACAGCTGTAACAATTTTGGATGAACTTATCGGATACCCAAACGACCGCCACCAGAAAAAAGTTTCCATAAACAAGTCTGTGAATCGATCTATTGGACACAAAACCCAGATGATCACAGAAAACATCACACGACTAAGACTTTCATTCCGGAAACGAACAAATGTGGAATACGTATTAAACACAATTCCGAAAGATTTTAAGGTACAAATCAATAATGATTTCAGACATTTTGAGTGTATATTCATATTTTTATATTTTTAACAGAACATGAAACGATTCTCCTGCATAGGAAGTTTGACGCATCAAGAAATTCTCAATTTGGTTCACTCTTTTCCCAACATAATTGATTTAACATTGGATTGTAGTAAAGTGAATGACGACATTTTAGAAGCAATAGGTGACAACTGTCCAAATCTTGAACGTTTAATTTTGCCTGACTGTAAGGTAACGGATGATGGTATCAGCCGTTTCTGCAATTCCAAGTCACGTGGTTCTAATATTCAATATTTGAAAATAGAATCAATCTTTTTGAATGAGAAAGGATATTTGACCGCTTTACAAAATTTAAAACTGTTGAGGGTTTTTAATGGATGGTATGTAGTCGACACATTTGAAAAATTGTTTCAAGATTTGAACGGGTCACACGAACTGCCAACATTTCAGCTTCGTGAAATACCTACGATTGATATGCGAGGTAAACAAACGGGACTTTTAAATTTTCTAACCAAATGTTGCCCAAATCTATCGAGTCTCAGTTTATCGATCATGAATGATTCATCAAATGTCGTTAATGAACTTAAAAATTGTGACACAATTCTTTCCTTGAAGATTTACGTCTGGGATAAAGAATTTTCCACGTCAAATTTGATTGATGTTGGGTCAAAAATAACGTATCTTTATTTTTGTTATTGTAATGTTGATTTAGAACTGATGGGATTATCTTGCCCTAATTTAAAAGAGTTGAAGTTGGATTATGTTACTTATCAGCCAATTGTCAATTTGGAAAGAAAAAGTTGTGTAATGCCATTCAGGAAATTGCAGAAGCTTAATATTCAACAAAATATTGAAATCCGTCATTTGAAATTTTTACTTCAAAATTGTGTCGAGTTGGAAGAATTGATAATAGGTGAATTTGTAATTATTGATGCTGATGATTTCATTAGTTTAATACACAAAGTGAATCCTTTGAAATATTTAACGCATTTTACCATTGATTGTCCCCCTACGGTGAGTAAACCTATTGTATTAGAACTGTTAAAGTTGGAGAATAATTTGCAGTTTGTCAAAATTATTGATTTTGAATGGGACGATAAATACGACATTGAATCTTTTGTAACGGAAAACAATTTGTGCACAAATGTTAAATTTAGTTTATCTTGATATTAAATGGTTTTAAGTGAATTAATAACTCCAATAGTGTTATTGTTTGGAAAATGTATTAAAAATATTTCTAATAATTCTTGTTACCGATTTAAAATAAAATTTACATTTCAACCAAAGAAATAGAATTTAATATTTTAACAAAATTAATTCAAGCCTATTTATAAACAATACCCTGTAAAAAATTTCTCCCTAAAGGATATCGATCACAGTGCTGATAAATAAAGTCACTCTTTGCAATGCAGGTGATCATAAAATAAATAGATAGCCTGATCCAAAATTCCTGACCGCGTTACAGACACAGCACATCCCCACTTGAAGTTAAACTCTCCTACTCGGGGAATAGTTTACAAACTACCAGGTCACCTCTGACCCCTTCATTTTATCAACACGCATCAACGAGAGGCCACGTGTTTTTCTAAATCTCTCTCAATTCAAAAGGTAAAGAAAGAAGCTAAACTACCAAATCAAGGTATATCACACATTATTCAACGATTTAAACTAATACGTAGTGATGATATCTTATATTACTTTCTAGAATGCCTTTAAGAAAACCGGTAGAAGAATTACAACAACTTTGTATTCAAGTGATCATCAAAAACATAGGCACGTACCCACTAAAAGAAATACGCAGTCTCCGTAAGTAGAACTTAATATTTAAAACAAAATTGTAATTAACCTCAAAACTTTATTTCGTAAACAGCTACAACACTTTTGGAAGACCTCATCAATTTCCCATACCACTGCCACCAGAAAAAAGTTTCCGCAAACAAGTCTGTGAATCTATCTATTGAACTCAAAACCCAGTTGATTACAGAAAACATTACACGACTAAGCCTTTCATTCTGGAAACGAACAAATGTTGAATACGTATTAAACACAATTCCGAAAAATTTTAAGGTACAAATCAATTGTGATTTCAGACATTTGAGTGTACATTCATAATCTTATATTTTTTAACAGAACTTAAAACGATTCTCTTGTAACGGAGATTTGACGCATCAAGAAATTCTCAATTTGGTTCACTCTTTTCCAAACATAATTGATTTAACATTGGAATGTAGAAGAAATGTGAGCGATGACATTCTAGAAGAAATAGGTGATCACTGTCCAAATCTTGAACGTTTAATTTTGCCAAACTGTGCGATAACGGATTTTGGTATCAACCGTTTAATATGCCTGTCAAAGTCACGTGGTTCTAATATTAAATATTTAACATTAACATCAAAGGATATGACTAAGGAAGGATATTTGATCGCTTTACAAAATTTAAAACAGTTGAGGGTTTGTAATGATGTAGTCCACGCATTTAAAATATTGTTTCAAGATTTGAACGGGTCACCCAATTTGCCAACGTTTCAGCTTTGCGAATTTATTCCTATTATTAAGATGAAACGTGTCCCAACGGGATTTTTGAATTTTCTAACCAAATGTTGCCCAAATTTATCAAATCTCAGTATATCGATTAGCAATAATTTATCAAACTATGTGATTGAGCTTAAAAAGTGTGATAAAGTTCTTCCTTTGGAGATTTATGTCAGGGGTAAAGAATTTTCCTTGTCACATTTGACTGATGTTGGGTCAAATGTGACGAGTCTTAAGTTATGGTCTACAAACGTTGATTTAGAGTTGATGGGGTACACTTGCCCTAATTTAAAAAAGTTGAAGTTGCATAGAGTTACCTATCAACCAATTGTTAATTTTAAAAGAAAAAATTATGTAATACCATTTAGGAAATTGCAGAAGTTTGAGATACATTGGACTATTCAAGTCCCTCAATTGAAATTTTTACTTCAAAATTGTGTTGAATTGAAAGAGTTGATAATAGGTAAATATGCGATTACTGATGCTAATGTTTTCATTAGTTTAATACACGAAGTGAATGCTTTGAAAGATTTAACTCATTTAAGCATCGATAGGCGTCTTAGGGTGAGTAAACCTATTGTATTAGAACTGTTAAAGATGGAGAATAATTTGCAGTTTGTCAAAATTACTCATTTTTCAAGGAAAGACAAAGACAAACACGACATAGAATCGTATGTAAAAGAAAACAATTTGTGCACAAAATTTCATTATCATTAGTTTTGATGAACTCTGATTATATAACTGTTTGGAAAATCTATCATGTTACACTATCTTGTCATTGATTTCAAATAAAATTAGATATCACACATATCTACCAAAAAAGAGTCTCCCTAAATATAACTTACATTAAAGCACTACCTACACTTACTACCGAAAGACAAGAACTCTAGATCATGTTAGAAATATTTATAAATATTTGAAGGTAACAACAATTGTTCGACAGTTTTATAATCTAACGTAAAACATATTAATGCAATATTGTACCGGCTGCTCATGATTCACTCCCAGCCCTTCACAGCCCCTTTTTGTATAGAAATTACTCTCTCTTACATTAAGAAAATCAAAAAGAAAAATATTTCCTACCTTATACAAGTGTCTACACACTTAGAAATAAAGGTAGGGTAAGGTGTGTGAATAGGGACAAACAAATGAAAAGGTCTAAAACTAGTATGGGTTTCTCCTACGGAAGGTTAAATGTTAAACCATCTCAATGTTAAACCTTTCATAGTAGAAACCCATGCTAATTTAAGACCTTTTCATCTGTTTGTCCCTATTCACAGACCTTATCCTACCTTTTTTCTAAGTGTGTACCATAGTCCACAGCCAAATTAGTCCTCGTCATTCGACCGTCTGTGTATAAACGAATTTCTCTCTGTCTCGGGTTTCCGCTCAATCCTGGTCGTCACATTGATCCTATGAACATTTTAGTTGATTAAAATTGGGGCAAATAAAAGCATGACGCCTTTATCCATCACTCGTGAACCTCACGAGTCGCGCGTTTGCCACCATGTTACCGGTAATAAGAAAACGGCTGATACAAGACAGAGTAGGCATCGCAAAGAAATATTTCTTGTTTGTGTGACTATTTCGTTTTGTTTTTTTACATCATCTACGGATTTTCCCCGGGTTTCAAGTACGATGTATCTATCTACTTCCCAGATATGTAGTGAAAGTAATTCCAATACATTTAAGGTAAAATCAAAGTGATTTCAGAACACTCATCGTGTTGTTTTTATCACTGCACAATCTGTGTTTGACAATTTGAGAAATGATATTTATAAATTTTATACAAATTGTGGTGACATTTTCTACTTTGAAAAAATCCATTGCAATAAAAATTTAAATAATAACTACTACAAATATTCTAACATCCTGGATTAATTTGTCTTTTTCCGATTACAAGATTCCGCTGCCTGAACAGACAGGCAGTTTTTCTCTTGTTTACAACCTCCCAGATTTTATATACACCCAACACGTGACCTCTAACCTCTTAATTGTCACAACCGGTGATACACCACGTTTTTACCCAGATTTTCTGCTTCACAATTGGGATTAAATTGTAAAAAATGTAAGCTCTCACGGATGTAGGTGCAATGGAAGAAAAGGTAGTACATTTTACCATCTTTCACCCCCAATATTAATATTTATAGTAAGACCCCCCCCCCCCCTTTAAATATCAACCCCTTCAACATGAATTGCAAGACGGAATAAATGAGTATAAAAAATTTTTTAAAAAAAAACCCTTTTACTTGAACTGCCAGTTAATTATAGTCATCGCTTTGCAGATTTTCAAAATTAAAATTTCTTATTCTGCCACCAGTTGCTTTTTTGACGCTATTTGTCTCGGTCAAAGTAATAAAAGTGAGGAATAAACGCGCCGTATCTTTCTTTCTCGTTTGAATTACACTCTAAAAAGATATGAAGTTACTCTTTTGTCTATAATTGAGTAGGTTGTAATTAAAAAAAGAGTGAATCTATGCACAACAGTACGGAATCCAACAGTGTTCAACGTTTAATTACAGTTAAAATTTCCAAAACCCACAATTGGTCGTAATTATCAAATTTTATAGCACTTTGGAAATTTATTAAGATTAAAGTAAAGTAATCAGGTGACACTAAAAAAACAGGCATCTTATCAAATATTCATATGATAGTTTACTTGACTCATCATTTCGATGTTCTTATTCATTTCATACCACCACACCCACTTCAATAAGATTTAGACTTTAAACCTGATTTAACCACTAGTCCAACGACAACAAGTCCAAAAATCCATTTTTCTCGTTACTGTATTCGGTTGATAATTTTATAGCATATTAGAAACTTTTTAAGATTAAAAAAAAAAAACCATGTCCATATCTTTCACATAGGTTGACACTATAGAAACAGTTATCTTATCAGATGTTGATAAATTGAAATAGAAAAGATCCATAGTTTTTTGTAGTGTTACCGACCATTTCACAAGGTTACTGTAGCAGGTAAGTACTATTTAAACTCTTGGATATGTAAAACTGAATTCAGTATGTTCGAGCAGAATACTAAATGAAATAAGAGCGTGTTATCGGCTGGTATTTCAAATATAACTGCATCAAACCCTTTTTCACCGTCAAAATTCGAGCTCTGATAAAACAAAAAAACCGATACATTTGCGATGGCATTATGTCAACCATTTATGGATAATGAAGGTATGTATTACTCAATATGTAATTATAACATATTAATACTTTAAGTAGTAGTAAAACTGCGGGTGTGTAAACTTGCTGTTTTTTTTTTCTACACCTTAAGTTGGAAGGTAAGAGTGTGTTAAGACATTCCCAAGATTTAAAGTTACATTCATCCGGCTGACCAATTGTAAATGTAAAAAGAAGTAAATGTGCACGTAAAAAGAGGGTCGTATTAGACACATAGTTTTCGCCTTTCTAAGTGTAAATTCGCATCTTTTTACATCTAATTTGTTTTAAAAATGTCGTTATTATCAATCAAGTTGTGCAAATCTTTAGATAAAATTAGGGTTGGCGCATTTCGAAAGAAATTTTATATCTAATCTGACGTGTTGACGTTGTTAAACAAATCAGATAATAAGAGATAAAGTACTATTAGTTTTAATTTTAGTATTTTCAAGTAGAAATCTCATTGCAGTACAAATTAAAACAACAGCGGATGTAAACTGAACTCTCCTTTAAACGCGTAAATTTGAACCTTTTTACATCTTACTTATTCGTCTTAATAATCAAAGTGCTAATTATTGCACGTTTGAAAATTAAGATTAAAATAAAATTATTCTTTATTTCCATGGTGACAATATAAAAACTTATCTTATCAAATAATGATAAACTGAAATAGAAAGAACTCATAGTAACATTCTTACAGTTTAGAAAGCTACTTAAAAGGTAAGTTCTATAAACAAATTTTTCATATTTAAGCACAACATTGAAAATAACAAATCTTATGAACTCTTATTTCTTTAGATGTCATCAAGCTGAAACGGGTAACCATTAAAGACAGGAAATTTCAAGGAAGTTTTATTCGAGTTCAAAACTGATTAACTACCCTAACGACTGCAGGTAAGACATTAAGATTTTCCTATTTAAATTCTAGACTAACATTTTCAAACGCAAGAATTTGTCAAATTGATATTTTAAAACGACTTTAGCCACAGCTAAGTTACTCGGTTGACAAAATCAAATTGACAACAACCACTGCCCTTGACAAGGAAACCATAGCCCGACAGTTATGAAATACAAGGATTTAAAAATAATTTTCTTTAAAAGAATGGGAAAACACCAATAAACCAATACGTGTTGTAATTATATTCGGAAATGTATACCAACTCGTGATACTGAAGCAGGAGTAAGCGAGATCATTTGTCAGGGTATAGTTAAAAGAAAAATGGCGTTGTAGATCTAATCTAAATAAGGATGATTTGGACCTATAGCATCAAACATAAATTCTTGAGTTTCAAATTGATAAAAAAATGAATGCAGGTAGAAAACTTGGGTTTTAACTTAAGCCTTCATTCTCTTAAACGATATATGGGTTCATTCGAAAGGATTAGAAAGCAACGCTTTATTTAAGTATGCACATTCCACGTCAATAAATTGGTTATTGGTCATTTGTTTTAGGACTACAAAAGAGCAAAAGGAAACGTGAATTTTTGATGCCAATTAAACATTAAGATGAATAAACTAGAACAAAGTAAGAATGAATTCAATTTGTTGATTTTACACATTTTTCATTTCAATTTTTATCTTTCTATAGATCCGAAAACAGAATGTTCTACTGCAATTTCTGGAAAAAATGTAACTATCCATGAATTCAAGCCAGGTATAAATTGTATTATTGTGAGATAATATTTTCCCAATTCAAAATTGACTTCATCTGTAGGCGAGCAACATATACATCACCATTACCCAAGCAATGCAGCCAACAGCCCTCAACCTGGTATGATTAAAATAAAAGAATAAACAACGTGGACGGGCAATAACTTATTTCAGTCATAGAGATACATAACTTGCCTAAGACGTATGTTTCCTAACCTCTTTGCAAAAATATTCCGTGGAATAAGTCAATGCCAGTCCATTCGTAATCGAAAGGTGCTGATATATTGAGCCCAGTGCTGTTATTGTATTTTTTTAAGTAGGTTTTCACTCATAACTTAATATAAACTTGCCTTAAGTCTGTTAATAAAAGTTTTAAGTTTAATCAGATGAAAGGATTAAATTCTTGCGTATGTCCACCTAAGACATTGTATGACAACCGATTACTCGAGTCTACTGCTGCCTCTGATTAGATGTAGCATACCTTATTCAATACGAGACAAAAAACGAGTTTAATATGGTCTTTAAAAAATATCAAAATGTCATTGCGATTGATTATTTAAAAAATGCAATACAATAATGACAATCAAAAATGGCAGACTCTAAATTTATGCCTGTTTTTCAGTATTACCAAAGACAAGAAGAAAAAGAGGAAGAAAAAAGCATAATGCCAGGAAAAATGAAGATGTCGACGGTTCATCAATTGATCCAAGTATATAACTCTTTAAAAGTATTTGATTGCTTATAAAAGAGTGATTATGATACGATTAGTTTTTTGTAACACATTGGTTGTCTGTACTGTGGCTGTGGAACGACAGAAAAAGTCATTACTGATATATTGACCCCAATCATTGCGTAATGAAATGTTAGAAATATTGTTTGCTGCTGCTATTCCTCTAGTTTAAAAGAGGGTTCCTATTCTGTAATACAAAGAGTATAACAGAATCAAGCAATGGTGTACCCTCGATATTACCAATGAAGAAAACAGTTCCTTTATACTACTAGAAATTTTTTACGTATGGTACATGAATAATATCAATTTGTACGTTAATTATTAACGCATCTCATGTTAGAATGTCATCTGAAATAGTAATTGCAGTTATGCCCTGTTTCTGCTAAAATTACTTGAAACAGTGAGAATTCTTCCTATTGAACATTGCTGCCTCTGAATAGATGTAGCACACCTTAATTCAATACAAGACGAACCACAATCAAATAAAAAATGTCACAATGCACGACGCATCAACCACTATAATTGATTGTTATTCAAGCTCAAATAAAAAACATTATGTACCTCTACCAGGATAGGGCGCTTCTGTTCTGTGAAAACATTGATTGGCCAATGGCATTTTTCAATATTCAACTCTTTGGAGCTAAATGCCTATTTGTTTGATGTTGAATGGAGTCACTTGTACTAGGAATAGTTGTACCCATAACACCTTACACATTGACAGTTGGTTCCTCTTCGTCATTGGCTAGTGCCATGTCCTAGTAGGATTTGTAGTGGTGTTGATGGAATTGTACGCAATGACTAGGTACAAATAGTTGTTGCTATATAAACCTCTGAAATAGACTCAAAATAGATATTGATTCGCATTATTGTGTAATAACCAAAATTCCTAAATCTATTACATAAGATTCCACTTTCTTAGTGGTTGCTGCTACTAGTAACATCTTTAAGCCCAAACGTCGCACTGCATGTCCATATCTACCGCGTCAATATTTAGGCAGCATTACTACTGGCAGCAACCTAATATGTGTAATTTGTGTAACATCTGCTTTTCACTTAAACTAAATATTGTCTTAACGTACATTTGCAGAGGCTAGTACATCACGTGAAGACGGCACAGGTTCGTAAAATATTTGAATTATTTTATAAGTGATTTCAATTAGACTTCAAAACCTTACGCAGTTATTCATTGGCATTAGTCTGACTCATTGAGTTCATAAAAACCCCAAAAGCCAAAGTCCTTATAATTGAAAATTTCACAATTTACTCGACATTTTACCAAATAAAACTGATTTTAGTATTTTTCAAGTAGAAGTAAAAGAAGAAAAGTTAATGCAGTATAAATTGAAAGGACTTTATAAACAACTGAACATTCCTCGTGTTGCATGGATGGGTGACAGAATGGAATTACCCATACAAGAATTCTACGTCAAACTCAAATTGACCTCATCCGATCGGGAGATTCATCATCATGAAATGTTTAAAAAAATTGAAACCAAAAGAATTCTGGTCGAGGGTTTACCAGGTTATGGAAAAACAACTTTGGCTACTAAAATTGCACACGATTGGGCCGTTAACGAAGAATACATTCGACGATTCCATTTTGTATTTTTACTACCGATTAGAGAATTACGAGGGAAATCAGTCATCGATGCAATTGTCGGATTAGGTCGAATTTCTGGATTCGATAAACCGGAAAAAGTAAAAAGAATAATAGAGAGAAACGAGGAGAAGATTTTACTCATTTTGGATGGATTAGATGAAGTTGCATCGAACGAAAGAGAAGAAATATTGAAAATT
>JAQGAS010002037.1:0-13074 GCA_034686365.1 Pachymerium ferrugineum
TTGTACAGTTTCCATATAGAATTTGACCATGAGATAACATTTCCTTCGAATTGGTCTTGGCAATTGTAAATCTTAGTAACTAAATGTATTTTGAAAATTAGAATTATTATCAGAACTAAAGGTTTAACTTTTACTTTCGCCGGGTGTTAGTTTGTAATCCCAAAGATGTACTTCACTCACTTGACCTTTTAAGATATACTTTTCCTTGGCGTACAATCCTAAATGAATAATTCCGTTCGGTTGTATAGGAGTTGCAGGTTTTAAATTTGAACTTTGAGCAACTTGCTGGCCGTTAGCAAAAATGTTGAATGTGTTGCCTGTCACAGACCAAGCGAAGCATAAGTGAATCCACTCATCATTTGGCAAAGATAATTTTGTTGTTGCGTATAGAGCATCTGCATGAGCTTGCACTAAAGAAGGTAGTTTTTAAAAAGAGACGAATTTTTCATTGACCATTTTACTTTTTTGCAAATTTACCGTTGTGGTTGTGTTGGAGTAGAGTCAAAATAGAGGTTGGTTTGCTGGGTAAATAGTAGTTAAATACTGCCTCCCACGCAGTATCGGGCCTATTTGTCTTTGACCAATGGCATAAAGTAAAATCTGCCAATTCATGATTAATTGTACCTACAAGCTCTGCGTATGAACTTAATTCTCCAGGGAATTTAAATTGAAAACTCATTTTTGAGTTGAAAGCATTTGCAAATAACAGAAATGAGCTCAATAGAATGCACTTCATTTTAACTGAATATGCTTTGGCAGTAAAGTATTGGAAAAACAAATACGGGGTTACAATTTATGTCAACTCTTATCGTTAAATTTTAACCTTGAGTTAGTTCTGATAGTGAATTTGCGCACAGGCAATTACGGTTTGACCTTTTACGCTTTTACAATCTCAACTTAATACCATAAAAAATGATCTGAAAATTTTATTAAAAGTTTATTGCGCCTTCCAATAGCATTCGTTATACAAAGCATTATACGGCTTACAATAAAAACTATAATTAGTAATGATAATCATGATTAAAATATTAGTCAATGTTAAAGAAATAAATTGCTAATTTCTACGGAAGAAAAATGCCTGTAGACGGTTGGTTCCTTCTTGACGCATGAAACAAGACTAACCCAATTCTTGTTATTAACCTTTATCATACGCCAACACGGTGCACACTTCGTACATCTTCAAGACTTTTTTTGTCACAGCACTTATAAATTCGGGGCAAGAGTACCTATCCTATCGCTCGATCTGCCTTGTAATTTTACGATTGAATGTATGTAAGTAGATGAAGCAGAATAATGACCTTGTAAACAAACATTTATTCAAATGAACAAAAATTATCTCTGCCCTTTAATTATCGCTTTTTAAGACAGTCATAATGTTTTATAGAAGATATTGTACAATGTATTTTTAATTCCTCCCAGCACACGGCAAGTGTACATAAGATACAGTTGTCCCATCCAGTAATTCCCATACGGAATCGTACCACGATATAATATTACCTTCTAGTTGGTCTTCACAGTTATAAATCTGTTTAACTAATAGATTTGAAAGTGCTATCTCCATATGCGTGCACTACAGTTGTAATTAAACTTGTAAATGTAAAAAAAAAAAAGAAAAAACAATATTAGTTACCCAATTTGTTGTGTGTGACTGCAGTCAGTATGGTAACAATTTTTTCAGGCAGCACGTAGTTGAAAATAGATTCAAAACCAGTAGTAACCGGTTTGTTTGTCTTTGATTAGTGACACACAGTGAATTCCGCTAATTCGTGGTTGATTGTTCCTAATAATTTCGCGTGAGGCTTTCTTTCTCCACCGGGGAATTGAAATTGGACAGATCGTTTCGTGTTGATAGGCTTTGTAAGAGCAATAGAAAAACACAAACAAATAACCATGAGCTTCATTTTGGTAAGAAGAGATGAAATATTCGAGTTGAAAATTAATGTGCATGTGCACAGAACATGCAATGTTATTAATATTAACTTAGCTTTGAATATTAGCTGAGTCCGAAATTTCTTTGAAAAGAACTTGCCTTGCTGATCACATGTATTGTGATGCAGCGCGCCATCTGGCGGAAATTTGTGATCTCCTGTGATACAGAAGTCTTAAGCTCAAAACACTATGCACTTAAAATTTTTATTAAAAGTTGTGTAACGAGTCAGACATTAATATTTCATAATAAAGTTACTAAAACAATAGTTAAATGGAGTTACTCTAACTGTAAGCTTCAGTGTCTTCCACCACACGGCAAATATACGGGCGATATCGTTGTACCATCTAATAACTCCCATGCAGAATTGTGCCAAGAGATAACATTGCCCTTTAGTTGATCTTCACAGTTATAAATCTGTTTAACTTAAAAAAATTTTATGTGAGTAATACTGCAAATATATTGAATTTTAATATTTACCTGCATCCGATGATAAAGCGTAGTCCCACAAATTTAATTCACTTATTTGACCCTTTAAACGGTTTGTATCGTCACGATGTAATCCTAACTGAACTATTCCATTCGGGCGTATAGGTAAGGCAGTTAAAGTGTTAGTTAGACGAGCAGTTAGTTGTCCATCAATAAATATTTCGTATGACGAGTCAGTTACGGACCAAATAAAACATAGGTGAATCCATTCGGTACTTGGTAATGATATCTCTACTTGTTGTATTTTATTGTCTCCGTAAACATGCACTATTATATAAAACAGTTCAAAAGTAAGTGACGTCTATATTTTGTTTACTTACCTAATCTGTTATGTTGGATTGCTGTCAATATGGCATCCAATTGTTCTGGCAAAACGTAGTTGAAAATAATTTCCCAAGCTGCAGCAGAAACTGGTCTATTGGTCTTTGACCAATGACATACAGTGAACTCTGTCAATTCGTGGTCAATTGTTCCTACTAGTTTGGCGTGACTCTTTCTTTCGCCACCAGGGAATTTGAATTGGAAACTGCGTTTTGTGTTAAGAGGATTAGAAAATGCAATGGTAAAGCACAAACAAATTAAAAGGCACTTCATTTTTGATAGAGTTATGAAACTTGGATTGGAAATTTTTATATATATACAGGTAGAATGCTGAAATGTTATTGAAGAGGACTTTATCACTGATTAGCTGAGTTGGGAATTTCTTGTGATAAGCACTTAAAGTTGCCAAAGCAAATACTCAACTCATGGTTCTTTGAAATAACTGTGACATTAAACTTTATCAGTTATAAAATTCATTACTGTACAGATTTCAACTCTTGAAACCACATGGCCACTCTCAGATAATGCTAATTAGCAATACTTCCTGACGGTATCGGGTTTCCTTACGTCAAAGAACCATGATTGTATTAAGAGTTATCCGGTATTATTTTTTTTCTGGGAAAACCTTTGAACACGTTTGAGTTTTTTTATAATTTCGAAAGTGTTGTATCAAAAAATTTATCAGTTCTTAGAAATACTTTTGTTAGTGCAAAATAATTTTATTTCTCTAATGGGTACTTTTTCATGCAACATTTGACTTGTCCAAAGAAGGAGGATTTATGGATAAAATATGTGTAAGCAGCTTGCAGTGTAGTAGATACCATTTTGGCTGCTCATCAAAAAAAAGTTTTGTGAAATTGTTAGAATAGCTGGTAGGAATTAAGTTGTCGAGTTTACACATAGTAGAATGTACTTCATTTTAGCCAAACTGCTTTGCAGTAAAAATTTGATAAAAGTGGGTGTTTTTATGTCTTATCTTATCCTATTAACTTTTTTATTATTATTATCGGTTTAGAATTGGTTTTATACAGTTTTGATAAATCGATTTCTGAATTTCAGTTTTGAAATTGCTTTCCGCCATTAATAGCATTCTGATGTTTATCTACACTTAATTAGTTAAGCATTTTAATCGTTGCTGACGGGAAGTAAAAACTTATAAAAAGTCATTACACTCTGGTGTATAGAGAATTTCTTTTTAAACAAGGATATTGCTACAAAGATACATGCCCATTTTTGTATAGGAATATGTTCTAACTGAATTTTATTGGTTCCAATTTTTATTATACTTAAATTTTCAAATTAAAAAATTAACCCGTCGATAGTTTTTTATTACAAAGTGGTCATTAGTAATTTCCATACAAGAGATCCCGCATGAATCCGCACAAACAAAAATCTTGCCATTTTTAGATCATTTTGTCATTGCTTCAACTGACTTTCATCATCTTCACACTTGTTTTGTAAAGGGAACTGATTATCTTATTGAACTCTGTTAAGTTTTATTGGCAACAATCTAAATCATTGCTTAATTAGCAGTGAATTTTTTTAAGTTTCTGTAATTCATTGTATCAAATCAAAAGCTACTTTATAAAGGTAAAAAGAATGTCTTAACATGTTCATTATTTTCCATGACATGGTAATGTAACTTGCGAGGCAGTTGTTTGACCAAGTAATTTCCATGTTGAAGCTGACCATGCAATTACATTGCCTTCAAACTGATCTTCACAGTTAAAAACTTTAGAAACTAGAAATATTTTTTAAAACAGTGTGTCATAACTAAAAGATATTCTAGATTTACCTTCATCCGGTGTTAGTGCATAATCCCACAGATTGACTTCACTTATTTGACCCTGTAAAGGCCACGAGCTTGAAAATCCTAATTGAACATTTCCATTAGGTTCTATGGGATTAGATTGCACATAAGATATTCCATGATGGGCTTGATGGCCATTGATGAAAACTTCAACTGTGCTGTCAGTTACTGACCAAATGAAACATACGTTAATCCATTCATCATCTGGTAGTGATATTTCAATCTCTTTAAATTTACTGTCTGCATATGCGTGCACTAGAGGTGGAAAAAAAAAATAAAAATTTCTTTACAGTATTAAAATTAGAATTTTGTACGGATTTTGTTGTGTCTCAACACAGTCCAAATGTAATTTGGTTTTTCTGGGACACGATAGTTGAAAATAGTTTCCCACGTCACTCCGCCTAAAATCCTATTCGTCTTTGACCAATGACATACAGTGAAGTCTGACAGCTTGTGGTCTATTGTACCGACCAACTCTGCATACGATGTGTTTTCACCAGGGAATTTGAATTGAAAACTACGTTTCGAAATGAAAGACCACACAATTACGAAAAATGAGCACAATAGGATGTACTTCATTTTTGTTTTTACTAGAGACAATTGAAAAACAATTACTGGGTTATATCTTTTATAGAAACTCTAATCTTTGCATGACTTTATTTTCATGACAGAATCGTGATGAGTTAATTTTGATTACTGATTATTCAAATTGAATTGACGCAATTATCGTATTGCACAGTATTTATTTAATCTGTTTGCATGAAGTAAATCTAAATAGTTATCAGTGAGGTAAATTTTGCAAATTTGCTATCTTCTGATATGACACATCGTATTCCAACGCCATGTTTGAATGTCGCTCCTGCCAAACAAAACACTTGAACTATGTGTAAGCAAACTGATTGCATTTATTTCTTAGCTTTACTCGCAGGCCTCAAATTGCAATAGAGCTGCAGTGGGTTACATTATATAAATTTATCACTGCGATATACGGTTTATTGAGTTTTTATTTTTTTATATGACATGGTAGACGGACATGTGATGCAATCGCTTCACCGTGCAACTTCCATAGAGAGTCTGACCATGCAATTACGTTGCCTTCAAATTCATCTTCACAATTGTAAACCTTCAAAACTAATATTTCTGTAAATAATTATTGATATTGGAACTACGAAACGTTTATACCTTCATCCGAAGTTAATGCATAGTCCCACATATTGACTTCACTCACTTGACCGGCTAAAGTATTCACTAGGTCAGTTTTGTGTACTCCTAATTGAACATTTCCATTGGGTTGTATAGGATTTGATGGTTCATTAGTTATTCGATGGTAAACTTGTTGTCCCTTGATGAAGATGTCGACTGTACCATCAGTCACTGACCAAACCAAACATAGGTGAATCCACTCATCATTAGGTAATGATATTTCAATTTCTGAACGTTTTTCGTCGATATACGCGTGCACTAGAGATGAAAAAGCGTTGAAAATTACAGTTACCAGAAAAGTTTAAATGATTTACGTATTTTGTTATGCTTGAAGAAAGTAGAAATAGTGTATGATTTCTCTGTTGCTGGTACGTGATAGTCGAAAATGCTTTCCCACGTCATTCCAGCTGAAGGCCTATTTGTCTTTGACCAATGGCATAAAGTGAAATCTGTCAGTTGATGATCAATTGTACCGACCAGCTCCGCGTACGATGTTTTCTCGCCGGGGAATTTAAATTGGAAACTTCGTTTCGTGTTGTAAGCATTTACAATTAAGAGAAATGAGCATAATAGAATGTACTTCATTTTAAGAAACTGCTTTGCAGTAAAAAATTGAAAATTCAAAAGTGGGTTGATATTTTATGTCAACTCTTATCCTGTTAACTTTTTTATAATTATCGGTTTAAAATTGCTTTTATAGCATTTGATAGACAGCATGCATCTGTGTATATAAATGAAAAACCACACTTCATTAGATATCAGTTAAAGTGACACAATCTTAAGTTGTGCAATATTATTTTAAGTTATGAGTTCATAAACAGCTGTATTGAAGATAAAAAATTACTCTTAAAGAGGGCCAGCCTAGCCAAATATTAGTTGAACTAATTTTAACAAAAGAAAAAGAATAGGTTTACCAAGTGTTTATTGCACCAAAAAGCAGGGTAACATTTCAAATTGCCTAGATATCCTCCCGGAATGAAACAAACTTTTATAACCAACTGGTTTTTGCAAACATTTAACTGAACAATACATTTATAAAATATATAAACGAATTTTTGTTATTTTCTTCCATGACAAGGCAAGCGAACTTGTGATGCAATTGCTCCACCGTGCAGCTTCCATAGAGAATCTGACCAAGCAATTACATTACCTTCAAATTGATCTTCACAGTTATAAACCTTCGAAACTGATATTCCTGAATATGAGTATCATTACCAGTAGTAAAATATTCTGCAATTACCTTCATCCGAATTTAAAGCGTAATCCTACATATTAACTTCGCTAACTTGACCAGCTAAAGGGTGGGTTTCAGTCATGTGTAATCCTAATTGAACAATTCCATTAGGTTGTATAGGATTCGATTGCAGGTTAGATATTCCATGATGAACTTGTTGACCTTTGATGAAAATGACAACTGTACTATCAGTCACTGACCAAATCAAACATAAATGAATCCACTCATCATTAGGTACAGATACTTCAACTTCTGTTACTTTATCATCTGTGTATACATGCACTTGATGAATACATGAAAATAATGAAAATTCTTGTTAAATTATTCGTGAAAGAAAGTTTAAATTTATTTACGTATTTTGTTATGCTTCAATCCAGTCCAAATGATACGTGGTTTGTTTGCTACCTGATAGTCAAAAACCGTTTCCCATGTCGTTCCAGCTGAAGGCCTATTTGTCTTTGACCAATGGCATAAAGTGAAGTCTGTCAGTTGATGGTCAATTGTACCGACCAGCTCCGCGTACGATGTTTTCTCGCCGGGGAATTTAAATTGGAAACTTCGTTTCGAGTTGAACGCATTCGCTAATAGAAAAAGTGAGCACAATAGAGTGTACTTCATTTTAATCAGAAAATAATTGGTAAAACATTTATTGGTTCCTAATTTTATGTAACTTCTTATCGTGTTAATTACTTTATAATTTGAGAAAATAATTTCATTATCGGTTTTTCAAAATTGCTTTAAAGCATTAATAGCAAGCATTGTTTACACAGTGGTAATACATTAACTGCACCTGTGTGCATATTGAAAATCTACACTTAACTAGGCATTTAAATCGTCAGTTGCTGACGGAAATGTAAAACTCATAAAATAGCCCACAAGAAGGATTTCATAAGTTATTCCTTTAAACAAGAAAATTGAAACAAAAATACAATTTTTTTAGGGATGAGTAAACTGATATTTTATTATTTCCAATTTTTATACATAAAGTTTAATTTAAAATTAACCCGTCAATATTTTATTATTGCATGCAAGGAATAGTTTTTAAATTTATTAGTACAATTAGTAAAGTTTTTATAAGGATATATCAGAAGGTATAAATGATTGATACGTAGTTTTAGTTTCTTCCACCGCACGGTAGATGTATGTGTGATAGAGTTGCTCCATTAAATAACTCCCACGAAGATCCGTACCACGAGATAAGATTGCCTTCGAATTGGTCATCGCAGTTATAAATCTGTTTAACTAATTGATTTTTATTAGCTTAAAGTATGAATTCATTTAACTTTTATTACCATCATCCGATGTTAGTGCATAATCCCACATGTTTAACTCGCTTATTTGACCCTTAAGATATGAATCTTTTAAACTACGCATTCCTAATTGAACGATCCCGTTTGGTTTTATAGACGTTGAAGATGCGGGAACCGTTTGACGGTTAAGTAGTTGTCCATTAACAAACGTTTCGTACGCAGATTCGCGTACGTACCAAATGAAACACAGGTGAAGCCATTCATTACTTGGTAGAGATATGCCTGATTGCACTACTTTGCTGTCTCCATACATATGCACTAGTTAAAATTTAATATTATAAACCTTAACTAAGTTTAAAACTGCTAATTCTTACATAATTTATTATGTTTGATTGCTGTCATTATTATTACAGGTCGTTCAGGCAGAAAGTAATTAAAAACAAATTTCCCAAGTAGGTTCAGATTCGGGATTGTAACTCTTTGACCAGTGACATACAGTAAACTCTGTTAGTTCGTGGTCAATTGTACCTACCAGTTTTGCGTAAGACTTTGTATCGTAGCCAGGAAACTTCAATTGGAAAGTTTTTTTTGAGTTAAGAGGCTTTGAAAGTGCAATTGAAAAGCAGAGGCAAATAAGAATTGTCTTCATATTTACAAGAAAATGAAATTACACTTTGTATCTGAACTCTTTCTCTATGTGACTATTCATTCTAATACATTAGGGCTTTATATATGCAGATTAATAACCAGTCATCAAATTTTTATCGGGAATAATTTATCATTCCTGCTGTCAAATCTTCATTCCATACGGCAAATTCACATGCTCGTTTTATCTTTCGCCTGTTGCGAATTGTAATAGTTTTATATGTGTAGTTTAAAATTATTTCCCACGTTGGATCAAAAACGGGTATATTGGTCTTCTTTCAGTCTTGTCAATTCGTATTCTATTAAAAGTTAATAGTTTATTGTGAGGTTTTTTTCGTTGAATTTAAATTTTAAACATTGCTTTAAATTAAAAGGATTTGAATCTGCAATAGAAAAGAAGAAGCAAATTAAAATTCGCTACAAAATGAAGGCACATTGCAAATATTGGATAAGGAATTTGTTCTTTTTATTTAAAATGTATATTTTAACTGAACACATTCTTAACCTTTGTCAAGTTTCGCTTTAATTTGATGTTAAAAATAAGTAAAAGTTCAAAAAGAGACTGGTTTCATATCTTCTTATGACATGGTAAAAGTACAAATGAAGCAGTTGCTGCATTATGCAACTTCCATACAGAATTAGTCCAGGCGATAATATTTCCTTCGAATTGATCTTCGCAGTTGTGAATCTTAGAAACTAATGATTTGATTTGAAGTAGTATTCCTAAAATATATTCTACTGTTACCTTCATCCGATGTTAGCGCGTAGTCCCAAAGATTGACTTCACTTACTTGACCTGCCAAAGGATGATCTTTTTCGTAGCATTTTCCTAATTGTACAATTCCATTTGGCGCTATCGGCTTTGATAGAACCTCAGATGTTTGATGATAAACTTCTTCGCCGTTGATATAGACTTTGACGGTAGTGTCAGTTACTGACCAAATGAAACACGAGTGTAACCACTCGTCATTGGGCAAAGACATATCGATATCTATCGGGTTATGGTCTCCTGGTTTAGTATCAGCATACACGAACACTAGCAATAATATTTTAAATTTATTTACTTCATGGGAATTTCAATTACTTACTTCTTTTGTTGTGTTTGACCAGAGTGAGAATGCTGCGTGGGAGATCTGGGGCCACATAGTTGAAAACAGCTTCCCACGTCGATCCGGCTGAGGGCCTATTTGTTTTTGACCAGTGGCAGACACTGAACTCTGTCATTTGATTACCAATTGTACCGACTAATTTGGCGTACGAAGTAATTTCGCCGGGAAATTTAAATTGTAAACTTCGTTTCGAGGTGAAAGCATTGGCATGTAGGAGAAATGAGCACAATAGAATGTACTTCATTTTTACCAGAAAATAATTGATAGAACAATAATTTGTTCGTAATTATATGTAACCTCTTATCGCTAATGGCTTTATAATTTTCATCACTAATTGAGTTAAATTTGATAAATCAATTTGATTATCGACATTAATAACATTTATATCGTTGTTTACTCGGTGTTACTACATTCACTACATCTGTGTACATATTGCAAATTTCACTTAATTAGATATGCATTCAAGTCATCAGTTTGCTGACCGAAATTGAAAAATGGTGAAATGTTTAGGGGTAGGCGCACAAAGGTGAGAAATTGCAACAAAATAGCCCTTTTTGTAGAAATTATTTGTTAGGAACTTGTGTAAACTGAAATTTAAATGAAAAAAAAAATACCTGTCAATATTTTATTACTGCAATTTTCAATATAAGAGTACAATTCCCCATAAAGAAATTTGTCATTTTAAAATCACTTTTTGATTACAATTCGATATAATGTGGTCAGTATTTAAGTTGTAAAACAATTTTATTCAATGGGTTCCGGCTGTTGTTCAGTAAGAAACAAGATTAATGTAATCATTTTCTCCCTCCACACGGTAAATAAACATGTGATATAGTCGTCCCTTCGAATAACTCCCACACAGAATTGTACCAGGATATAATATTTCCTTCTAGTTGACTTTCACAGTTGTAAATCTGCTCAACTAAGATAGTTTAATATAAGTATCAGTTGAGAGTGCAAATTATTCTTTAATTACCTTCATTCAATGACAATGCGTAGTCCCACAGGTTTACCTCACTAATTTGACCTCTTAACCGAGACCTGTCACCTGCATGTGCCCCTAATTGAACTATCCCATTAGATTTAATTGGCGATGCAGCTATAGGACTTGTTCGTTGTGAGACAAGTTGTCCATTGATGTACGTTTCGGATGTACAGTCAGTTACGGACCAAACGAAACACAAGTGCATCCATTCGTTACTTGGTAGATTTATCTCAGATCTAAACAATTTGCCGTCTCCGTAAACGTCCACTGATCACAATATAAATTCAAAATTACACGCAAAAAACAATTGATTTTTTTTACCTAATTTCTTATGTTGAGCAACAGTCGCTATAGTAAAACCTTTTTCATCTTGGGTTATGTAATTAAAAAGAGATTCCCATACTGGACCTGATACTTCCCTATTCGTCTTTGACCAGTGACATACAGTAAAGTCTTTCAATTCGTGGTCAATTGTTCCTAGCAGAATCGCACGTGATTTTCTTTCGCCACCAGGGAATGTAAATTGGAAGTTGCGTTTCGAGTTTAGAGGTTTTGATAGTGCAATAGAAAAGAATAAGCAAATTATAATGAACTTCATCTTTCCAAGAAAATGAAACTGAGCATTTATTTGGTAGATAATACTCTACAATTATTATATTACGGTGCTTATCACGGGAATTGATTAGTTTCAAATTTTAATTCTTAAATTGTATTCTTATCTACCCTTAATTAGCTGGGAAATTAAATCGTCAATTTGCTGACGGGAAATAAAAATACAGATAATAAAATCGTACTTAAACACACATTAGCACCTCTACGTGGGGATATTTCAGCATTACGGTTCAAAGTTTTTAGATTCAAATGTAGCGAATAACATCTTGCGCTCAAAATTTCCAAATAAAGTCGAGTAAAGAAATTTATTCTTTATTAAAATGTATTTTTTTTATTATACAGAAATAGGTTGATATATTTTTGCAAGAAATTGTATTTTTTGGTGAGCGGGCGGTGTGTCTGACAAGTCTCAGGTTAATTTGATATTAAAATGAAGCAAAAAGATCGACTAGATTAAACATTTAGATTTATTTCATTCATCACATGACACGGTAAACGTACAAAAGAGGCAGTTGTTGAGTTATGCAACTTCCATACGGAATTAGACCAGGCGATAATATTTCCTTCGAATTGGTCTTCACATTTGTGAACCTTAGAAACTAATAATTCAATGTGAGGTGTTATTACCGTCAAATATTTTACTGTTACCTTCATCCGGTGTTAGCGCATAGTCCCAAAGATTCACTTCACTTACTTGACCTGCCAAAGGATGATCACTTACGTAGTGTAATCCCAATTGAACATTTCCATTTGGTGCTATCGGCTTCGACGGTACATCAGATGTTTGGTGATAAACTTTGTCGCCGTTGATAAAGACATCGACGGTAGTGTCAGTTAGTGACCAAATGAAACAGGAGTGTAACCACTCCTCATTTGGCGAAGACATCTCGATTTCGGACCGTGTAAAGTCTGGGCCTGGTTTAGTATTCACAAACAACTGAACTAGATAATTTTTAATTTAAAATTTAAATTCATTTTCGTAATTGGAATTTAAATTATTTACTTAGTTTGTTGTGTTGGAATAGAGTGAGAATACTACGTGGGAGACCTGGTGCGAGATAATTGAAAACGGCTTCCAAAGTCAATCCGGCTGAGGGTCTATTTGTCTTTGACCAGTGGCAGACGGTGAACTCTGTCATTTGATTACCAATCGTACCGACCAACTCCGCGTACGAAGTTATTTCACCCGGAAATTTAAATTGTAAACTTCGTTTCGAGTTGAAAGCATTTACATATAGGAGAATTGAGCACAGTAGAGTGTATTTCATTTTAAACAAGTAAGCGATAGAATAAATTTATATGAAATGAAATTTTTATCATTTAACATAGACATTTTTTCTACAATTAAAATTAAGATGTCATATATATTTCACATTATCACTGAACTCAGAATAAGATAAATGTAATATCTGGGTAATTAAAACCTTTGATGTACTTTGCAATGTTACATCACATTACATTTATTTTTACTATACATAATTTTAACTTT
>JAQGAS010002038.1:0-13074 GCA_034686365.1 Pachymerium ferrugineum
AAAAGATAAATTTCTGATTGTTAAAAACAAATTTTCCCATTATCTAATCATTTGGCAAGTAAAGACCACAACTGCAGGTGAGGTAAGAAATCAGAAATTGCAACTATAGACAATAAATACATAATTACAATTTCCATTCAGTTGTGGTCTGCATTTTTCAACTTCGTACCCTAAATACTAACTTTTAAGTAATGTGACATTGGTGGCATGTGAGTGACTAATACTTACAAAAAAAATTCATTAATGCAAAAGACTAGTTA
The DNA here is from genome assembly GCA_034686365.1 of Pachymerium ferrugineum. Lineage (NCBI taxonomy): Eukaryota > Metazoa > Arthropoda > Chilopoda > Geophilomorpha > Geophilidae > Pachymerium > Pachymerium ferrugineum. Next base: position 261 of record JAQGAS010002038.1, read on the forward strand.
GCAGACACTGCAACATAATCTTCACACGTTAGGCAGGGTAACTAACATATAAAACATACTACACTACAATTATTTTCCATTTATAAATTTTACAGTTGATAAAAGTTTGTTTGAACTGCAATTTCGTCACTGACCTAAACAAATTTCATTCTCCAAACACAGGGTCAAAAAAAAAAAATACCCTCTATAAAAACAAAAAAGTCAAAGCCATTAGCTATTATTTCTATGGCACGAGTTAATCCCTTTCAACATCATCCTCAAACCCTTGGCGCTAATACTTATCTTCTAAATTAAAAAGAAAAATTCAATAAAACATACAAACAAACCGGATTCAGTTACTTCCGGTTTCCTAATGAATTGATTAACATTACGACTTATTTTGTTTAAATGTAACACCGCAGCACGGGTGCCCAATCATTTGTTTCTATTCTTCAATTTCCTATTTCCATTTTTTTTATTTTTTTTACATATTTTATAGAATTTTATATTTCAGCTCTCTTTTCAGTTTATTACCAAAACATTTAAAGCAAAACGACCAAAAAAACTGCACTACGGCGTTAAGTGTCACCACATGTGAGTCTCACGTATTTCGCTCACGATTTGACTTGCTCGCTGCAAAGCCTAAAGACAAAATGTTAATAAAAAATAACTGAAAATTAAAAATTGTTTTCATAAAGAGAGAGACAACCTTTCGGATAAGTTGATACGACAATTCGATTAAAACGCACTTATGAACCACATTCAAAATCGCATGCGAGGTGGTAGGTGTTTGATTACCCGTAATGAGCCTTCACAAAGTTCGGAAAAGACTAAAACTTTAAGTCTTGAGGGTAGGAGTGCTTGTTAATTGTTGATTAGTCTTATTACCGGCTTTCAGAAAGGTTACCTTTCCCTTTAAATGAAACCTTACTTTGAGCATTTCATGAGCTTCCTTGCGTCGGACGGCAATGTGCTCGGATTCCTGCAGCAGGTCAAGAAAATGATCATGTTTGTACAAATGAGTTACTAATTCGCTCTGCAAATTGTCCTTGACGTAGTTGACCAGAAAATGCATTACTGCTTTAGGCACCGAATCTTGAATGTTCTTTCGAACAATTAAAAAATACGACCGTATGAGGCGTTCTAAAAATTCAAGATAAAAAGATTCAATGTTTCGATGTTAAACACCAGGTGCATTAAACAATCATACCGATTACGTCACAATCCCTCTGTTCCCGAGGTGACAATTTGCGAGATGTTTGAATTGGCTAGAGAAAAAAATTAAACCAACCTAAAAAATTAATTTTTTTAAGCTAAATATTAGCACTCACCACCTCAGGTAATAAGTTCACTGCTTTTAAGGGACTAATACTTCCCTTGTGGTGAGTAGGTGTTACAATTGGACTTGTATTATTGCTCACTTCACAACTGTCGCCTCTTCCATCAACTCGGCCTGCATTTGGTATGAAATTTGTGAGCAACGTTCCAGCCCATGCTGACAAGTTGGAATCACTACCTCGACTGCCCGCAGATCGCTGTAAATTGCTCTAAAATTCAAAAATAAAAAAAATAAAATAAAAAATATACAACTAATAATTTACAAAAATAATATACAATCTCATTTATAAAATAAAATTAAAAAAAAAAAAACTACTTTACATTTTTAACATTACGAGATTGCATTGGTTTTCCATTTTGATCAGCATCTCTACCCTATAATCATCAAATAAAAAAAAAAATATAAAAAAATGCAAAAAAAAACCTCTTTTTTCTGTAGAGTTTGCGCAGTCACTTCTTTATGACGGTCATAAAAGCCAATTAAAAAGACGGTCTTATAATTTTTCACTTCTAAATTCAAGACTAAAAACATTTTGTTTAATTGGAATTAATTATATTACCAGCTAATACTTACAGACTTGATAAATTTGAAGACGTTTAATACTGTTAATGCCATTAGGTGAGTTCAAAATAAAAAATTAAATTGGTTTATTAGTTTTTGAGAAAACAACTAAAAGCTCATAAACCAATTTAGAATTTGAACGTACTTAAATGTTTAAGCATATTGTAGCAATGGTTTTTAGGTAAGATCCTGCTTCAATTATCGTCATTGTAACTAACCACGCAAACTCACCAACAATTGAACACAGCCGAAATCTATAGTAATATCTCAATCAAATAATTTTAACAAATTCCGCAAAAATTTAAAGGATCAAATACTTTTCCCTGATGTTACCTAGTTCTTCGACTGTATTCTTCGCACAGACAAAATTAAACGCCCATGTTTTTTAACCTTAATATCTTTGTCCAAGAGGTCAGACGCATTTGACGTTATATTTGGATTGTTCATGCCCGCGGAATGCAACGTTGAATCTTTCTTCGGCCGCAATTTGTTATCTACTTCGGCGTTTTTCATTAAAGCTCCAACCAGCGCTGCATCATGGAAGTCTGGATGTTTTGTATTTATATACGCTAATTCAACAGCAACTAAGTTCTCCACCTGAAAGATAAAGTAAAAAATGTAATTTAGGTTTGTGACATTTTTAAAAAAAAATTTCAGGGTTAGTCTGTCAACAAAACAAATGTATAATAACAAATGTTTTTATAACCGAAAAAGGAAATGCATTGTTACCATTGCATTGGTAGGTGGCAACCGCCGCCGTAAAAGATGCGTGACAACATCCACAATCTGTTCATGAAGTTTTGGAAATCGCAACAATTCTTGTTGGACTTCAGTGCCGCAGTGCTGGATGATCCGTTGCATTTCCTCGTGTACTAGCTCAACACATCGTAAGCTCGGCTCCTCTAAACGCCGTATCTGGCGCTTGACTAGTAATTCAAAAGACACCTCGGGCACAAACAACGCCGGTCTAGGGCCCTAATAAAATGCAAATTCCTATCAACAAAAACAATAAAATAATATGTGCAATCTACAATACCGTAGCGTTCCTAATAGCCGTAAGTATGTCCATTGTGGTCAAGCCTCCCAGAGGGTCCAGAGAGTCCAGCGTTCGACCGAAAGTTTCGTGAAAAATGTAACAAATTCTTGCTCCTCCACATCTAAAAAAAAAAGTAAAAAAAAATGTAGTTTCGATTATTTTCAATTTTGTTCTCAGTTACAATTCTGTTGTCTCAATATTTCGCGCTGTGCCCTCTATGGTGGCGCAGTATGCAGACGCAAATTTTGTAATTATTTGCAGTAATGTTTGGCCTTTATCATCAACAGCTTCTCCGTAAGATGCAAGAAGTGATTGAAATTGAGATATCATAACGTTTACTCGTGTTTTTAAGTCCGGTAAACAGTCCCGAATGTGGTGCATTAACAGCTGCAAAACAGAAAATTTTATGGTTTCAATTGTAATGATTTAATTTCCTTATAATAAAAATAGTAGAAAAAAAACTGAATTTGTATGAATTAAATATTACAATCTCTAAAACTATTTTTTAAAACTACATCCGTTTTCATGCTTTGTGTAATAATCATCATATGATTCAATGAATGAAGAACTTATAGATAACATTATTAAATCAATATCAGATGAGAGATAAAAATTCTTTTCTTCATGTAAATTTCAAATTAACTTCTCTGACTGTAAACCCCCAGCCGCAATTTCACATCGTTAACTAATTTCTATATTCAACTAGCATAGTTTATACTAATCTAAATTTGGCAATACTAGTGGGTGGTTTACATCACAGTAGAATGAATGATAATAGAAGTTAATTTTTTTTCTCATACTAACGTAACACTTTTAAAAGGTCAAGGTAAAAACACAAGAGAGTACAGTACACAAAGTGATCAACTTGTAATTGAATGAAAATTGATTGCTTGACTAGTTCAAATTGTAGGAAAAGCAAATCAACTACCACAAGAACTATACTCATTATACGTCTTAAAAACTTACTCGATTTAGAGTTTTAACTAAATATGGAGTTCCATTTCGAGTTGCTAGTGACGGATATTTCCTTTGCAAAAAAGCAGCCTCATCTTTCAATGCTTCTTCTATTGTTTTCTTATTTATGATGTCCTGTTGTGACCTATTCACCACACCAATTATACCCAATTTTACTGGAATCACACGGCCACACAAAACATCAATAGCATCAGTTCCAGCATCCATTAAATCTAATTTTGTGATTACAGCTAAAGTCCGGCGACCTAATTTAAAAAAATTACTTTATTAAATCAACTCTTAATTTTAAAAAATAAACAAACTAACCATCTGGGTCAACAACTTTGGCCAATTTTAACGCTTCAGATGTTGCTATATCTGTATTAGCAGGAGTAACAGACAAAATTATTGAGTTAGGATTACTAATATACTTCAGAATCAAATCGTGAATCTGAGTTTCAATATCTTCTGGTTGATCGCCAACTGGAACCTAAAAAAAAAAAAAAAACAAAAATTAAAATTTCATAAATTTTAAACACAAATATTGAAATTATACCTTTGTTATTCCTGGCAAATCAATCAACGACAAATTAACTACACGATTGGAAAAAATCTTCAATGTGATCGGTTCAGGGCAAATCCCCTGTGATAAAAATAAAGTGAGGTCACGAAAATTCATTCATGGTCTATTTAAAAACTCTACTTTATTCGATCCAGCCATTCTGTCCGTTTCAGCTTCAATTTCTAGACGAATGTCTTCAAAGTTTTTATATAGTCTATTTTTTGTATGCAAAAATTTTCCCCATTCTTCTAAATCCATCGTGCCTAACAGAAATAAAATGAGATCACGTTCTTTTAAGTAAATAATACAATTGTAATTAGATTACCTTCGTCTGTTGATCTGTGCTCTTTATCATCTGGTCCAACATGAACAAGCTGAAGTATTAAAGGTCTTCTCGTTATTATTCCTGTTCCACGAGGTAGAAAATCTTTCCCTACAATACTTTCAAGTACGGAGCTTTTTCCCGAGCTCTAATAATAAATAAAAAGTGTCATAATTAATTACTTAATTCATTAGTGATATATTGCCAACAAGTGCACTTCTCTCTAATAAAATTTAATAACGAACAATGATTTTTACAATAAAAGCGAGCGGACCATTCAAGACTTTCTGACTAAATTTACTGACCGATTTCACTTATTAAACATATCGGTGTATTTTTTTAGGCTTAAAACCTGGTTTAGTGAACGGTTATTCTTACCTGCGTTCCAACGACGGCGATTTGGGGTAATTGAATAACATCGGCTCCTACAGTATTGAATACATCTTGAAGTTTATTAATAACGGGAATCAACGCTTCCATTTTTAATAGTTTTTACGATAAGTTAACATCAATATACTTTGAAAAACGGTGTGCCGAATACTCGTAACGGCACTTCCGGAAATGGCGCTTGCTGTGCTGCTGCCTGTTGTTAAAATTAGTAATCAAAAGATATTCGATTGCGATAAAATTTGACTGTTTTCTTTTTTATCTGTAACAGAAATCGTTTTTCAGGATTACTTATAATTATTACTTAATAATTCTGACGATAACGTCAAAAAAAGTTTTATGTAAATAAAATAATGATTGAAATTAGTTCAATTTATTGCAAAATGAAAAATAATTTTTTCATTTTTCTTTGCTGTATTTAATTCTTGCAGACTTGTAGAAAATAATAACATTACAACCGGAAACTAGCAGATTAAATTGACCCGCTGTTACATTATTTGAGAGATGTGATTGGAGGGAATCTCAATGACGTCAGCGCGTGACTGTAAAAAATGATTGGATTATTGGCTTCGGTTTAATAATTTCGATTCGTAGTAAAGTTCGTGGAAAGCAAACATAGAACAAGAACAGTGGCCACTTAAATTTGAATGGTCAAATAATCAGGATTTATTAAGCTACCTGGGTTAATTTAGGTAAATGATTATAGTAGGATGTTGAATACATGTACGTATGTTATTTTCCTATTTGATAATTAACTTAATGTCACTTTGGAAACAGCGAGGCAACGAAGGCTTGGCTTAAGTTTACTAACAACCAGACATGAATCGCTAGGTAAAACAATGCTCTTTATTTAGCTATTGTTCCTATACTGAGACACCGGTAATTTTGGCTTTTTAACATCATTCTCAAAAAAAAAAAAAAAAAATCGAAACCATCCGTGACGACTTAAAGGTTACAATTTGACCTTTTATTTAGACCATGATTTAGTCTTATTGGTTAAAAAATCGACCTGCTTTAAAAGAATTTTTAGTTACCTAGGGCTGTCGAAATCAGAGTTACGTAATAAAATATCCAGAGCCAAAAAAAATTACCATAAATAACAAGCGGAAGTTGATATTTTAAATCAGCCATGTCGTTTATGAGATCCAACGTGCGTGTTACTCTGGGATCGAATCGTCGGATTTTGAACTTTCGACTCGGGTGATCAGAGATCATTGTAACCGAATAGAAAAAAAAATTGTTTCCTATTTTTGACGTGGAACATTTCTATACACGTGAACAGTTTTTTTTATCCTCATCCTGTTCTCCCCGCATGTGTTTTATCGACCTACTAATGTATATCTGATTGTTTTTATTCCGTTCTATCAGTTTGTATGTTAGCGAATTGTCAAGACGTTGATTCAACGTTACTCTTCCTTTCCTTTCAGATACACTATTTGATCTGCTAAATTAAGTGAAATGGATATTCTAGACCAAGGTTCGACATGTCGCGAACGTCGACGTATGTCGGATTTTTTAAATATGCCCGAAGTTGGCATTTTGGACGATGATTTATCAAGCACTGACGGAAATGGGTGTCCATTACCAGGCACACCTGAGGAGGATCTATTAGATCCTATTGAAGTAAGAACTAAATTACTCCTTGATTATTTCCTTTTTGTAGGATTGGAACGAGGCCAGTGTTGTAATAAACATAATAGATGTGAAAATACCTGTTTACGATTTGATATATCGTCATTTAAGATACAAGAAAGCATAGTTTATTCTTTTGTCCTGCACACAGCTGAAAAATCCATTTTGCATATTGGTTATTATTAAATGCATAAAACTGAAAACATTTTTTAAACAAGGAAAATAGAATTGTAACAGTTAAGTCTATATTTAAATGGGGAGAATAACAGGTAGAAAAATATTTTTCTTTTGGCAGGAAGAATCTTTTTTACATTTAAAGCAATAATAGGTATGGTCAAATTGTCTTATAACAAGACTGGTTCTTAAATGTACAAACATTTAACATTTGTTGGACCAAAGATTTTTTTCTGCGCAACCTGTTATAAAGTTAGATTGAGCTTTAGTCCATCATTCACACTTGAACTGCACACAAAATTCAAAGGTCATTTTAATAAACTCCCAAAACTCAATGAGAGTAATCAAAGGTCAAAGTTATTTGGTAGCCCGTTTTTTATAACTGGTTATTAATTTCAATAGCCAAATATCGGTTGGGAAATTCTTGACACTGAAATGTTATCTCACCTGATAACCATTTTACGCAATAGCTTATGTAAATGGAAACTTATGACGTAATAATTATTGTCATGTTTTCACCTTGAAAATGTTGTACTTACCTACACTTAGAAATCTGAAAAACAAGAACAGAGACATCAATACACTTAATAACTAAATTGACAACTTTATATTTTCAATAAAGCAAATGAATATTTGTGTATTCCACAGATCCACAATGAAGTTGGTGCTCTCCTCAATGATGACTTAGACGCTGACGATGTAGATGTTGACATGTCAGTAGCATCGCGAGCAGCCGAACAAGCCGAGCAGTTAGTCCGCAAAGTGTGGGAAGTGTCGTGGAAAGTGACACATTTCCAGTCTCTGCCAAAATGGCTACAAGATAATGATTATTTAGTTAAAGGACACCGGCCCCCTCTTCCTTCGTTCTATGCGTGTTTTAAATCTATCTTCAGGGTACACACTGAAACTGGAAATATTTGGACCCATTTACTGGGTAAATACTTTCGATTGATTACCATAAGTTGTGTTTTTAACAGTGCAATTTTTCTAGGCTGTGTGGCGTTTATTGGCGTGGCCACATATTTCTTAACTCGTCCTTCCGTTGAGATTCAGTGGCAGGAGAAAGCGGTTTTCGCAACATTTTTTGCGGGTGCAATCGTCTGCCTCGGTCTCTCATTTACCTTCCACACGGTGCACTGTCATTCTGAAAGGGTCGGCAAGCTATTCAGCAAGTACGTTTTTAAATACAAATACATTTTTCGATTATTTAATAATGTTTAATTTTTATTTAAGGTTGGATTACTGCGGAATAGCTTTGTTGATCATTGGTTCCTATGTGCCGTGGTTATATTACGGATTTTATTGTGACTTCCACCCTAAGCTGATATATTTGATCGTGGTATTTGTGTTGGGTATCACTTCCATCCTCGTGTCTTTTTGGGACAAATTTAGTGAACCAAAGTTTCGACCACTGCGTGCAGGTAAATTGATTTGAAAGAAGGAAAAAGTTTCTAGACTTTGATGAAATTTTTTTTCAGGAGTTTTTATGGGGTTTGGTTTGAGTGGAGTAATCCCAGCCATTCATTATCTAATCACGGAGGGTTTCTTTAAGGCTGTTTACCATGCCAGTTTAGGTTGGCTTATACTGATGGGCTCCCTGTATATTCTAGGTGCAATGTTCTATGCACTACGTGTCCCTGAACGATTCTTTCCAGGAAAGTGTGATATTTGGGTAAAATTAATTATTATTCAGGTAATTGAGTTGATATTTATTATTTCATGTTCAATTTTTCAGTTTCATAGTCATCAGATATTTCACATACTGGTAATTGCCGCTGCTCTCGTGCATTATCACGGAATTTCCGAAATGGCCATGTATAGATTGACGACAGGCGACTGCTTAGATGTTGAGGATGAAGATATTTTATATTAAAATTAAATTTTATGTTCTCGAAATTTGGATTTATTACTTTACGTACACTTTATTAGGTTCTGAGAACGCTATTGTAAATGAACTGAGTTTGTTTTGATAATTTTTAATGTAGTATGTTCACTAGTTTGCGTTCTGATGCTCGGGACTGTTAACTATTTGTTAAGGTTTTTTTTTTTTTTTTTTTGGTTGTCATTTAACTTATGGATACGATTTCTATAATATTGTTTTCTATTGGCTGTGAACTTGAGTCACGTATGTAAGTTTGTTTTTATGCTCGTGAGACAAATTGCAGGTAAAGTTTGTACTCAACTTTTGAGTTTATATAAGCTGAAATTAGATCTTTTATTAAAAAGAATAAATTCACAAGATTTGTAAAACGAATTTGTAAAAATGTTTTATTTATTATGAAACACCAGTTGGCGGTGTAGACTGCACTGCCATAAGTGTGGAATGATCAACTGATGAGTGGAGCATTAATCCTAACACACCAGCCCGATTGGCCATAGCTGTTCGGATGTTTCTTTCTTGCTCAAATAAATCGTCTAAACGAAGCCACTATAATAAACGAGTACGTTATTACGTACTCGTTTATTATTGTTCAAAACCGATAAAACTATATTACTCACCTCGCGTACTCTTTCCATATCGACTTCCGCTCGTCTTAATTTTTCCCAACAATAATGACGATGACATTTTTTCTTAAGCAAACGGCAGAACTCTTCGGTTGGTTTCAAGTTTTTATTCATTAGGGGGCAACCGCACACCTCATCATCAGGGATCTGCAAGTTATTATTATTATTTAGGTGGGTTCTAAAATAATTTTAGTGTACAGTACTTTTGGTTCTTTAGAATGTTCAGGACAAAGAACTCGTAGTCGCTTGCAATACGTTCTTTGTTGAGGACTGTAGAAGTCGCAGAACATGTTGTTACCTTCGATGCGTGTCTTGAATACCGAGCCAAAAGATGATTGACTTTCGTACTAGATTATAAAAAATTTTCAAACAGATTTTAACAAAAAAAAAAATATTGCATCGAAAAAATTAATTTACCTTATTAAAACACTTTTCAAAATGTCTAAGAGCTACTTTGGTCATAATTTCATGACCACATGTGACGCAATATACGTTTAATTCTGATTCCTCTTCTGTATCGACCGTCTGAAATAAAAGTAAAACTTTTAAAAATTCGTTTTTTTAAAAAAAATTTCTAAGAACTCTTACATCTTGATCTGCAGCCACTGGCGTCTTTTTGGCCCTTTCTATAAGTTCTTCAATATCTTTTAGTCGTGCGTCAAGCTCTTGAAGTTTTACCCGGGCTTCTGTCTGTTGTCTTCTTATCACTTCCAAGGTTTGTTTGTTTTTTTCTTCAGCAACACATGGACTACTGTTCCATTGTTGAATACGTTGTGGAAGAATTTCAAAAATGCGACTAAAACGATAAATAATTTGTTTGTAATATTAATGGAGGCTTTGTACAGTTCCATTTTGTGTTATACATTTATAATGTTTGCTAATATTTTAATTTTTAAACTTTGTAATGTAATTATCAGAGATTGATACTTCAAAAAAAATTAAAAAACTGGCAATTACGTCCTTATTTGACAGTCTAAATGTTTTAGTTATAACACATTAATGTGACTGCACAAACTTAAGTTACAACTCGACTAGGAATTACTTTGTGGCCAACTTAATTCCGCAATCATCACTACAATACTTAGACCCTGTTCTTGCAACAAATCTGCACCCAGGGCCATAGCACTGCTGAGGTCCTACTTCTTCTTTTATTTTATTACTGTGTTTCCCACTGTCTTTACGATCGTCTCTGCGGGATCTTCTTTGAGAAGCCCAATTTGATTCACTTTTTGCTTTACTCTAGAAAATATTTTATTCATTAATCATAGTTAAAATTTGAGATTATAAAACGGAAAATAACCTTTTTGTTAGTATTTGTCTTATGTGCCTTAGATCTTTTTTTCGGTGGTTCATAATGTCCGTCTTGAATTTCTTTCAAAACCTTTTTTTTTTAATTAAAAAAAAAAAAAATTAAAACCAAATGGAATTGTGAACGAGTAGATAGTTAGTTACCTCTTCCTGGTCAAAATCCAACTCCTCGGAGAAATAATTTTCTGAATCACACGAAGATCTGCGCTTGTGATGTTTCACCTTTATGCGCCCAATTATCAAACCCTATTAGTATTTCATTTATAACTTAAATACACACATAGACAACACGTTTTTAAAATAATTACAAAATTTAAGCACTGTCTTTGGCGACACTTCTGTCTAATTTTATTTGGTCCACCAAACTTTCTCATGTCCTTACAAAAATCGCATCGACCACAATCTTCTGTTCTGTAGCATGCGATACATTCTCCACAACGTCTTGATGATTTCCTTGCATTACTTCGTCTGTCATAGTTTTTTGTATGTTTTTCCTTCTTTTTCTCATACCGAATTTTTAACGTTGGATCCAAACCTGCAAAAAATTGCCTTTATATTTATTTCTTTGAGATGTATCATTTCAAATTACTTCGGCAGAGATCACAAAAATATTGACTGATGTCAGCAGCTTGAGATTCCGTAACACCAATACAGTCACCGTGATACCATTCATTGCATTTGTCACAGCAGCTAAAATTTAACTGAAATTAATTTTTCATTTCTATAAAGCAAAATGTTCGGCTTACATCATAAATCTCGACGTATCTCTGCTTCTACAAATGCAATACACAGCACCTTCTTCGACAGCCGGGCGACTGTACGAGTGTAAAGTATCATATTCGTTATCAATACTACTTATAATAGTTGCAATTTTTGCTTGTCTTTCGGGAAGTACTTCGTATGGATTTGTCCCCTGTAAATAAAAGTAAAATAACGATATTATTTCGCAGATTAAAGAAGAATATAAGCTCTTACGGTAGGCGAATCCATTTTAAATTTTACTACTAATATTCATGATTAACAAAAGTATAGAAGTATAGCAGCGAGCTATAGGATGACGCCATTTGCATGAAACGACTTCATGTTGTCACCAGATGGCAGGTAACTTTGCGCTTGTATTATACTACGGAGCTTGTTTGGTAACATACAGATTATAGTTAAGTATTTAGAAAATGGTAATTTTTTTTTTTAATTAGGGAAAACTCTAGAAAAAGGTTCGCACGTGACAAATTAAAGTGTGTAAATATTTAAATTACAAATTGGCTCGTCTGTGACGCGCAACTAAATTGTATAGAAATAATCGAAATTCAAACAATAGTAACTATGAACATACAATAACAACGAGACAACGGACAATTTTCGTTGTTATCAAAAACGTTTCCTTGTCTTCAGCAGATAGATTCTAAAAATAAAAAATTACATTAAAGATTTACAGAACTTTTTTTTAGCATTCAGAAGTAATTCAGCACGTACAAATTCAAAATAAAAGTTACGACTAGGCCTAGCCAACGTAGGCTTAAAACTAGGACTACTAATGTAGAAATATGACTAATTAATTAATAAATAGACTAATTTCCAAAATATACGTACCAGTTTCTTAACCTCGGTAGCCATAATAAATGCGCTCAACAACACGAAAACAACACGAAACCTCGGTTAACCCAGGAAATATTTTTACAAATTAGGGAAAACTCTAGAAGAAGGTTCGCACGTTACAAATTAGAATTTGGCTCGTGTGTGACGCACAACTAAATTGTATAGAAATAATCGAAATTCAAACAATAGTAACTATGAACGAACACTAACAACGAGACAACGGACAATTTTCGTTCCAAAATCTAACTTTTCATCTCTGTAAGTGATTGTGTTTATGTTACATGACCTTTCACAGATCGCCCTTTGCAAGCAACTGGCTATGGAGTAACTCAGGAAAAAAGGAGAGGCAGAGCCGGCACTTGCACTCTGGCCCCCAAGCAGTAGCGGATCCCCGCCTAGGCCTACAAGGCCGGGGCCTAGGGGCCCAGCCAGCCTAGGGGGCCCCGGTGGCGGAATAAA
>JAQGAS010002039.1:0-13061 GCA_034686365.1 Pachymerium ferrugineum
GTGAACCATAAAAATGGGCGTGCATGGCCCCTTGAAGGATTTGAGAGGGAGAGGTACAATAAAAAGAACAAGGGATTTTCGATCCTTGTATGAATTGAGTGCACGACACGTGTGATAATGTCGCCCCCGCTGTTTATTTAGCACAATGGTCATCAAATGAGAACAAAAGTGGTCGGATAGTGACCGACCTTTTTTGTTCTCTGCGTTCCACATCACGTTCTTTATGCTATAAGAGTTCGCCCCAATCACCCCTGGGTGAACTGCAAGGTTGAAAGTTGGTGGAAACTTAATTTGGTTTGCGACACGCGTCCTTCGAACAGTCTTAAATATTGTTGCTAAAGGGAAATGTTTAAGATATTGCAGAATGCAAAAGGTTGGCTGTTATCATAAATGTTTTTTGAGTATGTCTTTTATTGCCGTTTCTACGCGCTCATTTTGTGTACAGTGTTTGCGATAAAAACTTATTAGAATTGAACAATTTTCAATGGTTATAGAAAGTGAGTTAATTTTTTTCTTAAACTGTATATTTCAGTCTGAAAAGGGAAAGAGAAATTACCACAATTGGAGCTGTAAATTCCAATAAATATTCGACAATCTTAATATAGGTGCAACTGTAAAACCACAATTTTGAATTAAACATCTTTTTGAATTGAACTATATTGGCCCATGCAACAATTGCACATGGGGGTGTGTGTACTGCATGAATTTGTATTTGTTTGTGTAATAAACTTTTATATGCCTTTTTGGTTGAAGTACTATGACCTACAACAACCAGCATATTTAAAAATTTAAATAAAATTGACCCACTCTTATGCGTTTACCAAAGAATTCAAAAAATGTTCAAAAAAAAGTTCATGACAAAAAGTTGTAAGACGCATTTTCTTCTAATTACCACTAATTAAATCCCATTTTTTTAAATTAATTTTTTAATATTTAACACAATATTAAATCTCCCCTTATAAATAAACACCACATCCCACACATTGTCAAAACACCATCACAATTCAAAACCAACCTAGTCCACGGTTGCTCATTTTTCACCGGATTAAAAGGGTCAAACCGGAAATTGTAACACCAAAAGCAATTAGGCACCTTTGGATCGTGCTCTTCCGTCATCTCTTCGTCTGAACTCCTTAATTGCAACTTAATTAAAACTTAGCGACCAAAAGAGTCGCTGCTGCATCTTCATCTTCGTTTAAGTGACACTTGGGCGTTACACAAGGTGCTTTAACCCTGGGTTAACTCTTTTAAAAAGAATTAAAAAATCTTTTTTCCATCAAAAAATGGTTCACTTTCATCCCACGCCAATTTTCGAGGGTCTCGAAATTCCCATGAGGGTCAATGGAGGTGATGGCGACGATGCTCCAAGCGCGTGGTGTGGGCGCTAAAACGTTGCTCGCATCAGAGCATCGAGGACGCCCAACACACACAGGTCCAATGTTCAGTTCGCTGCTCTAGATTTTTTTTTTTTTGAATTTTTTGTGGATGTAAAGTCGAAAGAAAAGGATTTGGAGAAAGTGACCTACTTCTTCCGTCTTTAGAAAGCGTCATCTGGACAACAAGTTGCAACCTGCCCAATTGCCATGACAAAGAAAATTCGTTCTTGGGTTGGGTCTGTTGTTATTGTTATTGGACGTTGGATTCGGTGGTTGTGTCCACCGACCTGTAGACTTTTCCCAACGGCAACTTCCGCAGAGAATATTTTGCAATCCACAGGGAGTCTCAGTTCAATTTGGAGTCCAGGGTAAGTGAGTGAATTGTAAATAAGATGAAACATTGTGCATTCAATTGGAGTGCTGAAGGTATTTCCGGTTATCTCTTAATGAAAAAATTTAATCATGTTGCGGTCAATTTTTGGTCAACACTTGGTTATTTGATAACTTTTAGGGCAAAAAGTTGATCATTTCAAGATATTAAATCGCGGGCGCGTTTAATTTTTGTTAGACAGGACAACTTATATTCAAAATAGTTGATCATGAATGCAGGAACAACTAGGAATTTTGGTACTCTGCACCATTTTAGAAACACCTTATCATTACATAAATTTAATTGATTAGGTTTTTGGCAATTAATGACAAATTTAATTCACTAGTTTATGGTTCCTAAGTAAGCAATTCTGTAAACTTAATAACCTGGCGAAAAAAGAACTGCAGTTTTTCCCCACACTTTTTCCCAAAAACTCCAATTTTCTAGTTTTTTTCAGTGCAATTGTTTTAATTGGACCAATTTAAGTAAAAAAAAAACTGTTCCCTCCCTCCTGGGTAGACTTATTGTAGGATGGCTTATTGTAGAATTTAAAAAAAAATTTATTTCTTTGTAAGTAGATATTGTAAACTGACTCATGATAGGACTTGTTAGACTTATTTATTATGACTTATAGTGCAGTTGTAACTTAATAGGCTTGCTATAATAGTATTTAGAGATAATAGGAATTAGTATCTACACCCTAGGAAACACCGATAACTTAAAAATTCTTATTTTAAAATTCTGTAGAAAATTTTTTATTAACTCTAAACTCTAAATTTTGTTTCTTAGTGGAAGAGAAAATTATAATCTATTTTATTACATTTTAGGAAAGAATTTAAAGTAAAATAGAAAATTTTCTACAGAATTTTGATATAAAAGCAATGTAAAGTTTACGGTGTTCTAGACAGTCATAATTTGGCCAACTCATAAACATTCAATAAGTTTGAATGGGTGATAAACATTCACTTATTATTTGAATTTCAACATGTACTACAATTGTCTACATAAAAATACCAAACATTTCAGTTTATCACTAAAATGTCTTAGTACCCCACAAGTTTTGAATGTGAAACTCAAAACGTGAATGTTGAACATTTAATATTGCAATACGTGAAAAATAATTGCATAACAACACCCACTAAAACTTTGGGTCCTTAACCTTAGCGGAAACAGCCATTATCCAGTCTGCAAAACCTAAACCTCTATTTCCTCTTTAAAAAAAAAAAATTTTTTTTATTTACTTGTTTTTATATTTGGTGTTGTTGTTTCTTTTCCTCGTGTTACCCCGCTCTCACACCTGTAATTAGTTGCTCGCATTCCGCACTGATGGTTGACCTCAGCCCCCGCGTCTTAATTGCTCCCCGCCAGGTAACTTTTCTTCATTTCTTACCAATTGTTCTTCTAATTGGACTAACACAAGGTCACCCCGAGACGAGCTTCGGTGGGAGGAAATCAGGGCGGGGCTCCTCCCAGCGACTCCACGGGCAACAGGTGTGGTCAAGCCTCCAGTCAATTTATTTTTTTCTTATCTTTTTTCCTATTCGAAACGCTTTTTGTTATTTAATCAACTGGGAAAAAAATTCCTGTTGTGAGAAATTCCCCAGTGGCGACCCCTGTCGTCCTATTCTCGAATTTCGATAGCAGTAACAAAACCGCGTGTGTGTCATATGTTTGTCAGGTGTAACATTCGGTGTAGTCCGGTTGTATCTTCTTCACCCCCCCGCCTCCGCCAGGGGTCGTTGCAAGGGTCGGTCCCATTGGCGTCTTCTTCTTCCCACCATTGTGTGAATACACGTCGACTAATCATTAGTGCGGATTAAGGACTTGGTTCGTGGTTGCGCACCGTTTGTGTTCCCCCACGTCATTCGGCAGCGCCTCCTGCCGCGTCCACCTCGCATCCACCTGGATCTACTAAAAATTTAGAAATGTGGCACGTGTTGACGGCTCCTGTTCGGTTTCTTAGAAAACAGCGGGCGATTAGAAGGTAAAAAAAAAAAATTTTTTTCTTCGATATTTTTGATGAAAAAAATTCTTCTCTCATCTGTCCTCGATGCGTTGAATCAAATTCGACCTTCCAATGACGTCATTCCACCTTAAATGGGATTACATATCGGCCTAGATTTTGTTTGTGAAATATTTCTTTCAGTTTAAATTCGAGCAGTGATTAGCATACAATGCACTTGACTCCATTTTTCTTTCGGGCGCCCTCTTTCGACGTGATTGGACTTTGCTATAAGTTGCGTTGTTGTTTTTTTTTTAGATTGTTATTAGAGGGGATTATTGGATCGAGGAGATGGGAACGGCGGTCACACACCTGGTGGAACATGTGGAACTCGGACTTGAAACGCCCCGGAGTGTGTGTGTGGTTGGTTGGATAAATGTAGCGAAAGGGTTGGTTTTCTCTTTTTATCGTGCGTCAAGTTGATTTGTAGTCTGCTTCCGACGCCCCCTCTATTACAACTCACCCTTCCCGGAGGGTTGTTGTGGCTCATAATCGAGTGACACGTTGACCTCGATGTTTTAGTAAATGTCAACTGTATTGGTATGTGTCTGCTAGGTTTTGGGGTGGTATTTCTTTTTCTGTTATGAATTGTGGTTGTGGGGATCTTTATTTTGTTCAAGGGTGCAGTTGTGGTCGTAGATTTACAATAGGAGAATTTATGGACAGGTGAAATATGTTAACGCTTTGTTAGTGGCCTATATGAAAGTAAGGCAACAAAATTTTTTTTTTAATGTAATAAATAAAAATTGAGAGCTTCACAGACCCGGAATGGTAATTTCTGCGTAATTGTACAAAACTTTTAAAAATGTTATTAAAATTTAAAATATTAACAGATGTGTACACGAATATTGAAAGTTCTTATCTGATTTAATAATTTTGCAAAATGCAAAATGTCACGAAATTTTAGATTTTGAAAATTTTATTGCAAATTTGTCACGAAATTTTATAATAAAATTTTGTAATGGATTGCCTTTTAAAATTTTCAACATTTAAAATAAAAGTAAAAAACTTTAAAACAAAGATTTCACTTGATTTGACATTGGTGTCAATTTTTCGAACTACATAAATCATCAATTTTTCAAAACTTTTGAAAATCTGTTATTAAAATTTAAAATATTAACAGATGTGTACACGAATATTGAAAGTTCATATCTGATTTAATAATTTTGCAAAATGTCACGAAATTTTAGGATTTTGAAAATTTTATTGCAAATTTGTCAAGAAATTTTATAATAAAATTTTGTAATGGATTGCCTTTTAAATTTTCAACATTTAAAATAAAACTAAAAAACTTTTAAACAAAGATTTCACTTGATTTGACATTGGTGTCAATTTTTCGAACTACATAAATCATCAATTTTTTAAAGTAATTATTGTAGCATTTATCGTAGAATTTTAAAACTTTACAAACTTAAAAAAAAAAAAAAAAAAAGCTAAAATAAACAAACGAATAAATCCATTTAAAAATTGTAAATTATATGACATTTCACCTCCCATTTCGAAACTTTTTTTTAACGACCCATTGGGAGCAAACGGCAAAAAAGGGTAAGAGGAAAAAAAATTTAACGAGTTGGTGACTAAAAAAGCGTAAATCAAATATTAACAGAAATTGACCTTTCCAATGACACACCATTGTGCCAATTCTGACCTCAGGTGAGAGATGCACGCGTGCGCATGACAGATTTGCAGCCTCTTATCACACCTGTCCATCAATCACGCCGACTTGTCACGAGGTTTTCTTAGTCAATTAAAAACCATGCGTGGGTGAATCAAGATGAGGAAAATCTTAAAATTCATAGCCTTGACATTTCCGAATCCTCCTTAAAAAAAAATTCCAATCGACACAGGTAGCTATAAATCGGTGGTGCTAATGGATTTCCACGTGATGAATGGGATGAGGAATGATGAATTACAGGGTGGAATTGCACTCTAAATCAATCGAGCTACGAACTTACACCAACCCTCTTATGAATATTCCTATAAATCGAAATTTAAAAAGAAAGAAAAAAAAAAAGTGGCCATGTTTCATTTTTATTTTAAAATTTACACCTGCAGGAATTTTCATATTTTTATAATTTTTTTTCGGGCAAAAATATTTCTCCATTTTAAAAAATTCAGGGGTCTTTGCACTTACTTAAAAGTTGTTCCCTTCCTTTTCTTTTAACGATGTTGTCAATCAAAGCAAAGGTCATCACCCCGAATCGATACCGTCGTTAATCACCTATTTTTAAGTTCATTTCTCCAACTTTAATTGCCTGAAATATCACGATTTACCTCTTTGAGCCTGAAAAATCTTCCTCAAGCCGTTGACCCCTTCCCACTTGACAACAAAAACACTGTTGCAATGCATTCTAATGATGCGCACGCGCAAGGGCAAGGGAGTCGAGCCTTGAAAATGGACAATTTATGACCCCCATAATGCAACGCGTGACACACCTGAGTTTTACTTTCTTTTTTCTTCTTCTTTCAACTTTCCCCCTTTTTGTGGAACGCGTTTCATTGTATGTTACGACGTCGGTATTGTTTCCACACGCATTGTTACAGCACGTGAATAGATCGACGTGGGGTGGTTTTAGAGACGCGGGTGAAAAAAGAAACTAATTGGTCGATGACGCAGGTGCGTGAGGAGCGTCCGGCTCGTGTGTTTGTGACCTCGTGAAGGGATCGCGTCCAGGTGAATGTCCGTTTGCTGGTTTGGCAGGGCTCGAGCTCGATCCGACTAACCCGTTGAATACGTAAAAATGACAAGCGAGACGGAAGAGAGTGAAAAAGTGGAGAAAGTGTTTTGAGAAGCTACAAATCAAATGACGGCCGTGAGCGAAAGATATTTCCTGCGGGGTGGAAAAATATAAATGATAGCAACGCTCGGGTGTTTAAATTTATTAGCGAGTCAAAATTAATTAAAAAGGTTTTGGTGGAACGCGCGCGCACCTGTTGAGGATTAAAAGGGGTTGTGGCCCTTTCGTAGATTGTTCCGTAAGAAGTTATTGCTTTACGGTAATAAACTGTTGTTGTTTTTTTTCTCGAGGTTTAAATTTTGTTTTTATAACTTACGTTTTATTAAATTTAGGCTGATTTAGGCTAATTTGATCATTTTTTAATCATTTTGTAATCATTTGACAGAAGTTGATCACAATAAGAAGTAAAAAAATGATCAAAAAATGTTTTTTAAGGGTCAGCACTCAATAAAGTTATATAGACTTCTAATAGTTTATTATTTTATTTTATATGATGTCTTCATCATTTACTTTTATAGTCATAACTTGGTTGTGCGTTGAGATTTGAAATTGAAAATTCTTTTTAATTAAATTCAAATATTTAATTTGATAAAAAAATTGGATTTGATTTTTTATACGTTAATTTTCAAATTGGGTTATGTAATCGTATAAAAGTTTTTATTTTTTTATTTTTAAAATTGTTCTACTATTAAAAAAAGTAAAAAGAAACAAAAATTAAGAAGTTTATCGATACCTGTTACTTCAATTCTCTAAAATTTGAGTTATAATCATTACTATCATTCCATTCAACAACCAATACAAAAATAACCCAAAAATAAAAAATAACAACACCGCTTTTGGACCCTCAATATTTCATCTCCCCAAAAAACAAAAATCCATCTCCGCCTTTTCCATGTTTCGTGACTCCATTTTCCCTTCCCTTTGTTCTTAGCGATCTGAGTAATAGGTGTCTCTTAACCCCCTAGGGGGGAATCACCAGCCGCCATTTTGACCCACACCCAACACAAAACTAGCCAATCATACAAAGAGAACCCTACGGAGGACTTAACACAAACCTCCAAAATAACCCTTTCACACCACCCCAAACCAAACCCCTCAACTAAATCATTTAAATAAGACGTCCCTTAAGACATTGCACTCATCATCCTCCCAACCCCAATCCCCTGTCTTGTTCACCTCTAGGCAATTGGAGGTACAACAACCGGTCTCAATTCCCAACATGCTCCTCACGGACCCCACTCGTGGTTTTCTCCCCTTCTTTTCTCCAACTTTCCAGTTGCAATCATGAGGCCGACGTGGATCCACCGAGTCGGTATCGTCCTCCTAATAACCAACACTTAAAAAAAACACATTCAACAAAAAACAAAAACAAAAAATGTCGCGTCGATGGAGCGACACATGGCGCAGTTCGCGGTCCTCCATCTCATCATCTTTTGTTTTCGTGCGTCCTAAAGGAAGTCTTAAGAAAGACCTCGTCCGGTAAGACTTTTATTTACAACTTTATTAACACCTTCGAGCAAAGTGAGAGTGTGCAAATTGAGGTGACCCACATTACCAAACCCCCAGTTCTATCCCGTCATGCATCTGCAAAGGGGTTAAGCGTCCTCGTTTTGACTCGTTTCTCACGAATGGACCCCATCAGGTGTTTTACTGCACTTGAATAATTCATGACTGATGTGAAGGTTGTACCAGCCACGTCCAGAAAAGAATCGTCTCACCTGAGACACATCATCAATTTCTCTCCCTCCCGTCTAACCTTTGACCACTTGTGAATTTAACACTACAAAAGCGTTCGATTGCAACCATCATGTTTTTTAACTCTTTTTTTTTTTCTGGGGAATTTCTTAGAAGGTTCTCCGGGGCTTTTTGACCTTGGTCACGGTCACAGACGCTACCTTCAACAAGATGGCGCCGCAGTGGGAGGGCGTCGATTGAAGGTACTCGCGTCTCATTTTTTTTTTTTTTTTTTTTTAATATTTTTTTTTTTTAAAACCCCCTCGTCTAAATTTCACTACTGAGGTCGAGGACGGAGGGTGACGTATGAGTTTGTGTGTCAAAAGCCTTCAAGGCAAATCTCATTTGGAGAAGTTAATTGCCACTCGGGAAAAGTTTTCTCACACCTGCCCTAAAACTTTTTTTTTTTAGTTGTTACCTGGTCACTAGATTTTTGTTTTTTTTTTTTTTTTTTTTTTTTTTTTGAAGTCTTTCTGAAACAACTTCTTTGCGTTGTCACGCTCACCTTGAAACCTAGATGAGGGATGAGAAAAAAGTCCATGAAAAATCAACTGTTTGGCGCATCTCCCCACCTTTGGCGTTTTTGGGTCTCTCACCCCTTTTAGCTCCTCCCAAATTGACGTAATGTGTAATGTTCCCGGATGCTTAATCCAGTGTGGGTATTTTTTTTAAATAATGGAACCGCTTTTGTTTAGACAATTTTTTTTTTAGTTTGAAGACGTAGTTGTATGGTATAAACATAGTCTTTATGATTTTATACAAGTGTAGTTAAAACTAGTTTTTTTTTTTTCTTTTGATCAAGGGTTAATGTATTGAGAATCCTGACCTTCATCGAAATCCAAGAACATTATTTTTCCTCTCCACATTAAATAGCAATTTGTAATGAGATAAAACAAATTTCCGGTCAAATTAGGAACGGCAAATTAATAGGGCACTAACGTACAACCGATTTCTCTAATGCTCTATAAATTTACAATTTTTTTTTTTCATTTAAAAATTATTATGTACTACCATCAACTAAAAGGATATACACGATTGCGCATCACTAGTCAAAGTTTCGCAATATGATGGTATAGAAAATTCGAAACAATTAAATTCTGCAAAAAAATGTGCTTTTCGTAATTCAAAGTTGGCTATCAAATTTTTTCTGCTGGAAAATAAACTGCTTTACAAGAAGAGATTAGATCAAAAGTTGCAACCATCTATGCAAAAATTTACAAACACTGCGTCCGTTTGCCAAAAACAAATAAAAGCATAAACTATTTTTGGCAATAGGTTACTAAACCTGCAGATAATTTGCAAAAACAGCAACTATTTTTGGCGAAAATTGCAAATCCTGGATACTTTTAGCAAAATGTGCAAAACACCCAAGTAAAAAAAATTGCAAAAATTTTGCAAAAAAATTTTGCAAGTAATTGGCCGCTTTTTTTTTTTACAAAAAATTTGCAAAATTTTATAAATTATGCAAAAATTTTGTAAAATTTTTGTGAAATTTTTGCAAATTGTCAAATATTTGCAAAAATTTTGTAAAAAAAAAAAGCGGCCAATTACTTGCAAAATTTTTTTGCAAAATTTTTTTTACAAAATTTTTGCAAATTTTTTTTCTTGGGCATGGATATTATTGGCAAATAATTTACAAGAACTAGATCTTTTTGGAGAAAATTTTCAAAAATAATAATTTTGCAAGCACTGCAGGTTTTTTTGGCAAAATAACTAAATCAGCAGATATTTTTGCAAAAATTAATCCTGTGCATAAAGAATAGCTCAACTAACCTGCATGACCGCTTGTTAAATCACATGCAGATTTAAATTTTCTACAAAGCCAAAAATTTGCAAAAATTACTGTCTAAAAGTCATTCCTAAAACACATCAAAATACTTCCCTTCCCATCCATCCCAGACTAAAAACAATGATGGAATAAAAAAAATAAAAATTAATGTGCACCCTACTTTCAAAAAAAAAAAAAAAAAAAAAAAAATAAATCACCCCCGGCACTATGGGCAACGATAGTCTTGTCAAATGATTGTAAAAACACTTCCCAGAATAGGGGAAAGTTGATCCAGGGGAGGGGTACTCAAGGCCTTGACCTTGAAGGTGGAAAAAACAGGTGACGCCACAAATCGGAGTCACGACACGCGTTCGCACCTGACACCGTGTCTAGAGTGGCAAAGTGTGAAATTGGTCGTGGGCGGATGTCATTTGGGGGCCTTTTGCGTCGTGCTTCACCTGTAATTCCCGAGGGCGGTTTGATGCTCACCTGCCATCTTTGACGAAGTAGTTATGGGTGTACGAGTTAGCAATTAGGCGTGGCGGACTTTGTCTCGACTCGGCCCCGGGCTTCGATTTTGAGCCACAGTCCAAACGACTACTTTGCGCCCACCAAAAGAATGTTGTTTGTTTATACTACGGTCGTTTTCTGTGATAACGCAACTCATCCCATGATTCCGTGCCTCCCCACTTTAAATTCCACTTACTTTTTTTCTCCCCCATCTTTTCCCCTACTTAACTGATGACGATCACTCATGTGTACAATTACAACTTTTTTTTCTTCTTTTTACACTCCAATTTTTTCCCTCTCTTCAGGAACTTCCGGTGGGAACTCAATACGAGGTCAAGGGACATTTGGAAATTTTTTCTTTAATTTTTTTAAGCTTTATCTCGAAAGCTCCCTCTTGAGTCGAGTGGGTGAAGTGCATGTGGGTGGCCGTGTTTGCATTTCGGATCCCCCTTAATGGCCCTTTTACGACGACCGGTCACAATCACAAAGCCGAGTATGGCCTAGATAAGAAAAAATGGCGCCCTTGTCACCTCACTCATCCCCCTACACCCACCATAACGCTTTTTAAGTATCTTCATTGGAATGTGTTTCTTGACCCCGTCTACTAATTCGTTGATAGTGCCAGTCCCTGCATCCTTCATTCGGAGCAGACGCAGAAAACAATTACGTTTTAAGTTAGAGGTTTGCAATTTTCAAAGCACCATCATATTAACCAAACCTCAGTGCCCTATTAATTATAAGACCCTAACTAAACCGGAAGTGACTTTAAACTTTGTTCCAAATCAGAAGACATTGAAAGACATGTGGAATAGCTTGCACATACATTGAGATAATAATTATTTAGCTTGTCCATCTTGTTTTCGAACCACCAGAGTCCCCGATTGGAACCAAAACACTAAAAATCTCCAACAGGAATCAAATTGCAAAAACCACTGAAAACCAAACCAAGTGAAATACGAAAAGAAACGAATGGAATTTTCGTTGGCCGATTTATTACCACTTGATTTGAACTATAAAAAATTTGATTACAAGTGTTGCAAATTTAATTCTGACTGCCACAAATTCAGTGTCTCACTCCCAATCGCGTTTCAAATTGTTTAGCAAATAGCACGCTTGTTTAAAATGCAATAAGTTTTTTCATTTTGCTACAAATTTGTGCGAAAATGTATTCAATCCAGGTCGCAAAATTGCAATGTTAAGTCAATGCATTTTGATCACAGTTACAGATCGCATAAGGGTTTAATTCCATCTGGGTAATTTTTGAAGGAAAAGTTGAAATTGCAATTTATATTGGCTCCAAGTTTACCTTCAAATAACTTAAGAGAAATTTATTAGACTGGCAATTTCAAACCCCTTAACTTAACCGGAAGTGCCTTTTATTCATTTCCAAATTAAGTGACTAAAGATTCCCACCAGATGCAACTCTTAGGAATGATAATCTATGCTTCTCAAGGGGGATTAGAGGGTCCGCCTGGTGTTTGTCACGTGTTACGCATTCATCTTATTCGTTCGCGTGGGTGTCGGTCTTTGATTGAATTTCTTGGCAGTGCCATTAGGGTGGCGCAAAACGGTCTTAGTAATAATTTTTCTCGATATCAGCCTGTGGCATCTCATTCGTGAACTGTAATTTGAAGGAGAGGAAAGGGTTGAGCCTCAATCCCTATGGCAAGCAGCCATCACTGGGTCGTGCCGGAATCTCTCATTATTTTTTCACATTTATTAAATTTTTTTCTATTATTTTTGATCGAGATAAAAATTCTGGTTGACAACTCGATGAATTCTCACCTAAGATTCATCTCAAGAATTTTTCCTCACCCCGCCTCACACCTCATTAATATTCTCTCTTGGCGTCATTGGCGCCTGGAAAAAAACGTCCCACGCAAACGATGTCCGAATGTGCAAAGTAGCGAAGGAGAGGGTCATAGGTGCGGGTTGGGTGCATCGCCCCCTAGATGTGCAAAGTCACGGCCCAAAGTGAGTCAGTTGGAAATTGTGTTAAGTGCAACGAATCGTCCACCAGGTGAAAATATATATTTTTCTCTTGCACCTGGCGTTGAAATACAACATTCCACAATGGCGCCATCTAGGTGACACACCAATGCACGTGCGAGACTTTATTTTTTTTTTTTAATGGATTCTTGTATATCTTTTTTATTGTTTGTTTTGCTTTTCTTTTAGGGTTAACTAAAGTAAGGCACCAACTTTGGTTTGGTTTGTGGGTGGGTGCGTGTTATTTCAAATATTTTCTCTCACAATAAATGTGAATTTGTGCAATGTTATTACTTACATAACGCTATACAACATAGCATAGCTTTAGATGGTGCAAGCAGAATTCAGTTCTTAAAGTAATTTATATTGTCATTGTTCTTGTATTTGCTTGAGAATCCTTAATTGAAGTTTCCAATAAATGTGCATTGTAATCCCAAATTCCTCATAATACATTTAAGTAGACACACAGTGATATGATTGCACCTGTTTCCCTTTTGTCAAATAACTAATAAGGTTTTAACACAAATTCAGATAATGCAAAAGGCAAGTTTTAGTGCATAAAACCTTTAGTTAA
>JAQGAS010002040.1:0-13058 GCA_034686365.1 Pachymerium ferrugineum
TCTGCTGTATTACACTTTACATACTTTAATACTCGATTTTCTGTGTATAGTTTGTTGTAAACATTTCTGGAAAGTAGTAATTACCAGTAGGGTATGACGTCAGTATTGCTTTGTACAGCAAAAACGAAAAAAAAAGTATTTTGTAGTGCGCTTATCTGACTTTAGTTTGTTCCTGTCAGTGACATAGAACTTAAGACAGCAAAAGTTTTGTCATTAGTTATTCAACATTATTTTTGCAATTTCTATTGCTCTTGTTTTTGTGGCTTCAAAGTTAGCTACTAAAGGTTTCATCTTTACTTTGTTCTCTCTATGGTTGGAAGAGTAATGGCATAGCAATTGGTTAAACCATTGTTTCACACAGATGGATTTGGCGATGCGGGTCTAATAGTTCTTGTATTGCCTCAGTCATCAATATCTCCACTGTTTTTTGGAAGACAGTTGTCTTGAAAGGGAGAATCCGGGCAAGTGTCAGGGAAAAGAAATGTCGCATATCAAGGATCCTGGCAAATAATAGATGCGGGATATCAGACACGGGACTTGTAGGAATGATGGATGAAGAGTATAGAACAGATGTCAACGATTTAAAAGAAAATCGAAACTGGTAGAGGAATGATAAGAAAAATTACATACAGATACAATATGAGAGATTCAGACACAGTTCAAGGGTTTTCGTTGATTCCTCTGAATTGGGAATTCTTTTTTACAGTAAATGGATAGATCGCATTTATATAACTTGCGAAAACCTTTCAAATCTTTTTATTGATCTTGTAGTGGTTTTCGTGATTACAACCATTCTCCATACTTCTACTACCAGTACTCATTTCAAAATTGCTTCCTTTTAGTATGAAATCATCAACTGTGTCATTCAAAGCTTAGTAATTGAATCACAAATTTTAAGAAGTGTTTTTTAGACGTCAATGAAACTTTCCACTCTTATTTGAAGTTTCATATTTCTGCTATTGGCATTTTGATATCAGCAATATGAATCACTGAAATCTATGTCGATGACATGCAGTGGCTGGTATTAAGTCTATTACTGCGCTTATTTTAAAGTTAGTATCCACTTCCAAAACGAATATTGGAAGTAAACGCAAAAAAAAATTTGTATTTCTTCGTCCATTTACATCATTTTGTAAGTCAGTACCTTGTTTAAAATAAATTTTCATACTTACTATTTTTTCATTCCCTCATTTTGGTATTTTCGACATTGACGTGTAAAGTAGCCGCTAACTGGTGACCGTTTCTTGCTTTGCAAGCAAAGGGCCGAACCGACAACGGCTGCCTGTCGACGCCTAAGTATTATTGGATGCAAAGCACCAATCGTCACCAGTTGGCGAAACAATTTTCAAGTCCAGTTCGTCACGTCACATCCGGGTTTTGGCGATGGCTGAAAACGCCAAACCGGGGTCATGGAAATAAGGTGATATTTAAAGACCTAAAACGGGACAAACAAATATCGATTTGTTATCGATATTGTACTCGATACTCCAATTTTGTCAATATAACGTACTTTAAGGAAAAAAAGCATGAAAAATAATAAATGAAATTAATTATTTATTTACACATACTTATCTGAAGCATGTATTTGCCTCAAAAGATATTTTCTCTCTTTTAAAAAAGAAGACATGAAAAGCCAAAAGCGGGACATTTGTGTGTCCTTGGACACCTTTGGGGCGGGACATTTTTCTCAAAAGCTGGATTGTCTCGCCTAAATCAGGACGTCTGATCATCCTACATGGAAAGCATGGTATCTTGAAAACTTTATTGTAATTGGTTGAGGAGAACGGACGGAAAAATACAAGTTATTTATGTTGGTTTAGCATCATTTCGCCCTGCGTTGGTTAAACTAGTTCTTGTTATATACATATAGTCAATGTTATACCATCGGTGCTTTCTGGAGTTGCCCGTTTAAAATCTCTATGAAAAGGTACAACAATTTTTTTCTCTATCTCTTTTTTGAGGTGCAAATAAGAGTTACATTGTCACTTTTCAAAAATTCTTCCGGGAATTGTGAAACGTTGTTTTTCCTACAATTGACGAGTTAAGCCTGACTGATCACTGACAGAACCAAACAGAAAAAAAGCTATAATAAAAATTGAAGGTCACGCTTTTATTAATTGATTCATTCCCTAGGGGTATCTACTAATTACAAGTTTCGGTACCGAGAACCAACTAATAATTAGACATCGAAATCTGTTTTGCTGAAGGCAGTATAAGAGGGAATATAATAGAAAAAAACCTGTTACCAACATTAAAATTGTTTATCGCTCATTTGAACGTCGTTTAATTCGATTACGAAATACAGCCAAGGGAAGATAATTGGACAAAGTAAATTATTGAAGATTTTTTTTTTTAAATTTTGAAGATGAAGAAAAAAGAGTATGAGAGGAAAGGGGAAATAAGAATTATGATGCATGTTTTGACAGCTGTGGGGAATTGTTGTTATTGCTGTGCATGTTGAAAATGGTTGTTTTCTTCTTAGGTTGGGAGGATTCACGTACTGGTGTGAAAAATAAAGTTGAGATGAGGATGTTTTTTTCTGAATAAAGTGCAAGGAGAAAGAAAATATTTAATAAAGGGTAAATGCATTAATGAGTTTGCAATTTTCTAGAAAAATGTTGGAGAAATTGAATTTTGTTGAATAATTGGTAAAAGGAATTCGACTTTGTTTATTATTACAAAGGGGAAAGTTGATTGGTATATTTTAATTAATGTGATAATGGAGATAAGTGCGACTTGTGTAGTAGTGGATTGGAATTTTTGAATTTAATTAAATGTGTAATTGAGTTTAAAGTCTTTTTGCAGAATGTTTTAATGGGGCAGGAAGGTTAAGAAACAATGGCTTTTCAGTTTCTGAAAAGAATCTTAACAGCTTTTAGTGTTAATTTGATCATTGATGGAATGCGACTGGTGTGCTGTAGATGGACATTGGATCTGTCGAATTGTACTAATTATCACAAGTATAAAGATGTTACAGAGAATGGGATCCAAAATTTTTATAGAGAATGTTTTGGGTTTTATCCGGCCCCAATTCGGCGTTTTAATACGCACCCCAATGGGGTACCCTATTCAGGTGTATTTGTGGAATATGATTTGGGATAACCTGAATATGAAAAGACGGTACTGACATTGTCAGTCCGCTGCCCATTCGGTTTTCCTTTTTATTAAACCCAATTCAGATATACCCAAAAATTTTTGGGGTAGATATTCCCTCCATTATTTAGTTAAAATTAGGGCCTCATGAATAGAGTGAAATTATACCGTGACACCGAGGCCGGCAGAATGCCCGTTTGATTATGGTAACTTGCCGCAAGTCTTGAAAAATGACAACTAATTTGATTTTCGACATTATCTGCCATGTAACTTATTAATTCTTGATTAAAAATTAACAAGAATTTTTTAAATAAAAAAAGTTTTAATTTTTTAGCTTGCCATGAGGTTAGACTAAATCGTTAAAGTCAACTTTTTTTTTTCATGGTAGTTAAACGCGACCTCGAAAAAGAATGTCACACCTTTTTGAAGAATAAATTTTAAACGGTTCGTAAACGGTTTTTGATGATATTGTAAAATATCATCAAAATAATTTAAAAAATAGAGAAAACTGTTACGATTTAAAAGACATAACGGACAAGAATGGTACTTTTAAATCTAAAATATATTTTTTGGCCATGAGTTAACCCTAATTTTCTGACGCACAAATGCATTGATCATGTTGCAAACGACGAATTTCTAAAAGTTTCTCAAAGATGTGTTCTTTTCGAGATCACTCATAGAAGCGCAGCAGTATGCTTGCAAGTTGATTTCAATTTTCCAAAAGTAAATTACTAACAAAAAACCCGTTAATCCCAACCTTTTAAAATGAACCTTTAATAATCAATATTTAATATGATTATAGCTTTCTAACCTTGAGAACAAATTGAATTATTTTTTCAAAAGACTCCTTTCTTTTCTCACTCATTTTTTTCCCTTTACTTTATCTAGATATTAAATCTTGGAGTAGAGATACAACCAGGCATGAATCAAAGTGCTTTAAGACGATGTTGTTTTTTAAACCTCTTGGCTACTCGTTTTATCTGTGCTGGGAATCTTCTCTCAGGTGGAATCTACCACCATTTTGTTTGCCCCACCCCACACATTTCGCCCCACACACTGAGCAGCCATTAAATGTCAATAAATGTACACGGGGTGTTTGATTTGTGTCCTGATGTGTTGCAACATGTGCTAGAGAGAGTGTTCACCTGTTACTTTTTCATCCAAATGAAGTTATTGTGGTTTTTGAATGTTAGTGGTTGTTGAAAGTCAAAATTTGATTAGTGGACTTTCGTTTAGGATTTGACTGCGTGGAAAATTTCTGTGTGGTTATTTACGTTTGTGGGTTGTGAAGGATCGTTTTTGTAATTAGTGGTTGAATTCTTTGCTTTTAAAATGTGTTGCAGAGTTTAGAGCAGGAAATGATTTGTTAATTGTTTATGATTGTTTTTAAGTGCGAATTATGATGTTATTCGTTCAATTTTTTCTTTTTAATAAGGAAATGTCGAGTCCTAATTGCGGGTTAATAAATTTATGGAAAGTTTAAAATTTTTGGAAGATTTTTGGAGGATGAAAACGTTAAATTTCTTGTATGAGAATTTGTCATTGTTCTTGTAAGACCGAATAATTAAAATAATGAAATTTAACTGTAAAACCTTTTTATATTAATGGAAAACAACAACAACAGAAACAGCAACAAAAAACAAATCCGTGTTGAAAATTTAATAAATTTACCAGATCTGTGAGTCGAGTGCAATTAAAATTCTAATTAACTTTAATGGAAATTAAATGTCAATTATTAAGTGATTATTCATTTCCTGCTGTTAAAGTTTGGTTTTTTAACTGTTGTGAAAGTTTTTGTCAGTTAAATTAAACTATTTTTTTTTTAAAAATTGAAGCTTGATTTAGCTATAAATAAGAGAACTTAATATTTATGATTCCGGATGGTGTGCTGTCTGGAATGCCATCATTCATCCGAATAGATCAACTAATGGTATGGTTAGACTTAATTGTAAGTTCAACACTGCAATCATAAAGCAATTTTACGGATTAGTAACCAAAGTTGTTGTTTTAAAGTCTCCATTTGGTCCAATCACATTTTTTAGAGTCAAAATAAAATCAAGTAGTGCTCATTATCTGAACCATTTAACGCACCCACAATAATGCGAAGAACTAAAAAATGGTTGCATTCAAATTTTGAATTCATCTACTGAAAAGCAAAGTTATTGACTATTTAACTTGAAAAAGCAGACAAAAAAGCTTAATGGGCCTGCAGTAAATAAAGAATTGCAATCCTTAAAGTAAGGGTCCGGCTTCCGAGGGGAATATTGAGACATGTAATAAAAAGTTGTATTTCTTCATCTATTCATCTCATGCTATTAAGTTTATATTTCTTAGCTATATTAGACCAGCTAGCAATTGAAAATCTATTTGATTTTTCATATTATTAGATTTACTTCTAAAACGAATATAAGAAAATAGAAAATGGGGCGATGTAGTTCCAATAATGGCCGCAGTTCTAACAATGGTGGCGCGTCGGTACTGCCAGATGGAACCGGAAATAAATCCACTTGGCAGTACCGACGCGCCACCATTGTTAGAACTGCGACCATTATTAGAACTACCGAAGCGACATCGCCACCATTGGTGGGGTTTTCACGGGATGAAAGATTTAAATTCAACTGAACATGTTTGACCCTTCACACGGCATACTTTTAGACCTTATTGTACATTTGTCTCAATTTTTTTTTACTTTTTTCTTGTTAAAGGTTAAGTATGAATTTTCTCTTGACTATAGTTCCACTATAGTCAGAAGCTGCTATTTTTGTAATGTTGTTATTGCTGAATAGGATATTACATTCGTATGACCTTTAACTTGATGGTTAGTTCTGTTGTTATTCCCTCCACCAGGCGTGAAAACTACTCAATTACATTAAAAACGCCAGTAATAACTATTGTAGTTAAAATATAGAAAGAACATTTCTTGATTTAAAAAGTTGAAAGAGTGTAACAGCGCTTTAATAAACTATCAATAAATTCCTTCTAAAAACTCACTCAAGTTTGGCTCAACCTTATTAGTGATTAGCGCATATAAGTGGTTGACAGATGAAACTCCTGCTATCATTTGCAACCGCACATGCTCCTGAAGAATGATAGGAATGAATTTCATTTGATATTGAGGCATTTTTTGTTGAACCCAACACCATATCAAGTAATAATAAGCTGGGCTTACCCTTTCATGCAATAAAATTGATTTCGTGACGTCTGGTTTAAACAAAGAATTAACATTAACTTATTTGACAATGATCATGATGTACTTTTTAGAGTGTGATTTGAACATTGGTCTAATTTTGCTTAACTCCCCGATCTCTATCTCTACTATCCAGATATGAGGGAATTAGGCAACTCTAATTATACATCCGTCAATTTTTAATTACAGTTCGTATTCATCTTTAATGTTTTTTGGTTTTAAGTGGTTTTGTTAGCTCTGCTCTAATTTAAGATAAATATTTGATCAAGAATTCAATAATGGAACTACACACAAGTGAAGTGGGAGTGGAAAATTACTAAAGCAGCCCATTTGAATCATGTATTCCAGAAGTGGAGGTGTTTTGTCCAATATTTCACCATATGAGCCTTCATCTGACAGTGTTTACCAGTAAAAATATTGATTTTTAAGACCTGCCTTGACTTAAGATGTGTTTTGGAAATTGGGAAACGGAAAATGAATTGGATTACGGTATTCAAAAATTTATTGCATTAAAGTTGAAGGTTTTAGAGAATAGGTAAATTTGAGATGAATATCAGATATTGGCTTGGAAGGAGGAAAATCTTTGAGAAGTCATAGGAAATGAAAATTCATTTTGGTCTAGACTCTCTGGCATTCTAACTCTATAAAGTTTATGAGATTTGTACTAAAGTGTGCTATGTGAAAGACTATATCATCACATGAGAGAGAATTAAAGTTAGATGAAGTAGAAGAAAACGTGGTACTACCAATGGGGCGATATCGCTTCGGCAGTTCTAATAATGGCCGCAGTTCTAATAATGGTGGCGCTTCGGTACCGACGCGCCACCATTATTAGAATTGCCGAAGCGACATCGCTCTATTCACTGTGATATTTCAATTCTATTACGGTAGCTGTTTCTTTAGTTATTGGTTCAATCAGCCGGTGAAATGTTTTAGTTGGTTTTGTTGTGCACCATTAGGGGAAAGTGAGAAGAATAGTTTCAACTATGTAATAAGAATTAATGAAGCAAGTGATTGGGAGACGGTTGAGGCAAACTAGAGAGGAAGGTGGGTTGAGTTGAAATGAAACACTATTGGGAAGATTGTTACTTTAATTCAACCCTGTGTTTAGAGTGCTTCAAACCATAGTCATCGTGTTCTTAGATTCTTTGGTTAATATTTAGTTAATATTTACAAGTGTCAGCAAAAACTTCACTTCATCTTAGAATGATCGAATGAAGAAAACTGTTTAACTTTTCGTACGTAACATTTTCATTTTATTAAGTGTATTTATTTAATAAATGTTACTTGTAGTAATGGTAGATTAAAATCAATTGTGTCTTATCATTCTACGTAATCAATCATGCTTAGGTTGACTTTTATTTAATAAGATTGAAATACATTTGTCATGCTATTAGTTTGATTGTGTTTTATTTTTGGTTTTTCAAAAGTTTATTTATTTTGACTAATTTTTGTATTTTTTTTTTTATTTTTGCAGGGGCTTTGGCAAACAAGGATATCAGTGTCAAAGTAAGTTGAAGATTTTTGTTATTATAGAATAGTAGTTACACTTTATGACAAAATTGTCACTATAACTTCGTATTAGAAGAGAGAAAGAAATATACAACTAACCATCATTGTAAAGCCAACCAATGTGACATGCAAAAGAATATCTCTGCACAAATACAAAACCTAAAAGTTTACAAACTAGAATTTCCGTTTGATTTCTCCATGAAAGCCAGAAAGAAACCCTAAGCAAAATCCAAAAGAATTATATTGACTGCTTTTTCCTTTGTTAGAATTCTTATAAACGTCCAATAGCTTAGCAATCGCTTTTTTTTTCAGTTGAATTTACAAATGTTTTATACTTCAGAATGCAGTTTGCTTATAATGAGTGCAATGGGAATTGCGAAATGCTGCTACTGGATGTAGGGGCGCCACAGAGCTCTGGGTTTTATAATGCATTGAAAGAAATGTGTACGTTGGATAATAAATTTATCCAAAAATTTGTGCTCATGTGAAATGTATAAAACTAATAACTAATGCCTGCAAAGGTTTTAAAAATATTTGGAATTTGTTTGGTACTAATTTATTAAAAAATAATTGAATTATAACAAAACCAACTCAAAGTGTTGTTTTAGCCTTTGTTTCGTTATTGTTAAATTTCTTTTCGAAATTTATATTATATAAAAACAGCACATGGCCCAATCTAATGGCTAATTGTTGCTACAAACCCTGCACTTCCCATTAGCTCTTAAAACTGGTTGAGTGAACATCAAAAAGCTATGTCTGACAATGAAAGCAGTAGTCCGTATTACTCATTGATATCATTTGACAAAAGAAAGAAAAAATTTAGGCTTAACGTTGCCAATGCTGTTGTCATTTGACAAGTTTTAGGCTTGGTTATGTAGTTTAAATCTAGCTGCACTCAAAAAAATCTAAGGTGCAATTTGAGGCGCCAATATGTCTTGTTGCTTCATGAATAGAGTTGGAGTAGGGTTGTAAACCGAAATTTACTAATACACAACCAGCCTAAAGTTGTCAATGACCACCGGTATTCGTTTTTTGGTTATGCAAACTCAAATTACATTTAGTTCTGTAATTAATAGTATGATTTATTAGTTTGCAGTTTCGTTGTACACAAACGCTGTCATGAGTACGTCACGTTCAAATGCCCTGGAGTAGACAAAGGTGCAGATTCTGACGTAAGTACAAACAAACGTTCTTTATGCTTTCAATATTGCAACATTCAAAGCAAAATATTTATTAGAAGTATTAAGGATGTCGACATCTTTATTGATGTCAATTTTTCATTAGTAAAGGATAAATTTGTTTACATTGCTGTGAATGGACAGAAGTGGGTCAAAGAGTCAATCTTATTTGATATTTTATTTGATTTTATTGTGTGAAGTGTGTCAAGTTTTTCTGTTTTGCTCAACCTGTTTGCTTTTACCAGTGAATTGATCGATAAAAGCAGATGGTCAATAAAAGAATGTCATATGGAGCACAAACTTATAATAAGACAGAATATGTTCTTTTTAAACTTAAACGTTCCCTTTCAATATTTCCTGGCTATAAGTGAACGTTATTACGCTCGGCGCTGCGCAAAAGTCCTACAGCCAACTCTTTACATAGAAAACTTCAGGTCAAAAAGACGCCTCATTGCCCTCCACACTGCACTGCTTGTCCCTTCGAATTGCAGTTACCAGAGGAACTCTTGTTAGTAGTATTGAGACAGTTGATCTGATCTAAGATCGTTTGTGAAAATGTGTCAAAAAATTAACAAAACAATGCTGTCGAATGCTATGAATACAATAGCAGTAGTCAAACGTACTTTCCCAAAACAGTTAATCTATATCAACCTTTTCCTTAAAAAATGTTTCATCTTTGATTTAAAGGTTAACTACCTCTTTAAATTCATTGCAAAAGCAAATTCCATCACTTATTGAAGAAAATACAATTACTAAACCCTGATCTAATTAAAAGAAGTTGGGACTTGAAGTTGTTTAAATTAATTATAAGTCAACTAAACACTTTGAGTGAGGACACTGACCATTGATTTCATCAAGGGAATACTTACAGTGAAATAAATGAAGAGAAAGTGTGTAAGCGACCGTTCTAATTTAATATTAAGTTAAGTGGGAAAGTTCTGCTTGTAAGATTCAATGTTTTACTTTCTTCTGCTGGTGAAAATCTTATCTATTGATGTGAACGCCCTTGTGGATCACATAATTTCACGGATTTTGCATCCAGGTAAAGTTTCATGGGGATTACACTTGACTTGATAAGATAATCACATCAGTGTAAGAGGATTGTTTCTCAACAATATAAGAGTCATTCTAAGTTAAAATGAGTTAATGGAACTGTTAAGCTATTAACATAGGCACCTGATTTAGACTCAAGTAGTAGTAGGTGCTGAACAATAGCATTATTTAGCCCCACCAAAATTCCCTCAGAACGAAATTAAAATCCTCATCACTAAATTCCTCGGCAGTATCCATTATGGCGACTTTGTTTGTTTGGCACACGTGACGTCATTCGGTCTGCCACCTTGTGAGAAAACTGGAAAAAATCCAACAACTGAATGGAGACTTCCGCCTTTCCGCTTTTCTCGGTGAGCTACAAATCCTGCTAAGCAAAATTGTGAGAAGCCTTTAGAGTTTTTGGCTAATTCCAAACAGTTTTACGGTCGTTATCTCTCAGCCGAAATTGGTTTAAGCGAAACTTTTAAAACCGTGTCCTGTACCCTTTAATCGCAACATTTGTCCCTTATATGGTTCGGATACGGATATAGGCGTACCAGACGTCTGTGTTCAGCGACATGGAGGGAGAGAGAGTTCATAGAAACAACATCTAAACACTTGGATGTCACTGGCAGCATTAGTTGCCAATGAAGTAAGGCATTTGAGATAAAAGAAGAAAACGACAGCTGCTGCCAACACTCTTTAACCTCGACTTTTCAGCCAGCTTCATAAAAACTAATGATCTACTAGGAGGAATGCTGAAGATGCTTGCATGAAGTTGGGTACTGCCGTGCTTTGGAATTTTGCCCGGGAAAAAAAATAGAATAATTTATGGGCAAAATGACACTTTACAAGACCGTTGATTAGTTCTGCTATGGGAAAGATTAATTTAAAAGTTTTTAGGTGTTATGGAGTTATCCTAGAAGGGGGGGGGGGGGCGACCCAGAAGATGTTCAAACCATACATCACTGTAGTAGCGAACAAAATGGGATGGAACCAGTGGCATAAGTTATGCTTATAACTGTTAGAAGGGCCTTATCTTTCTGTAGGTGCTAATGTTATTTATTAAACATTATGAAATACTTCTGAATTTATAATACAGCGTTCTTATGGCTGTTACTAAATCATTATTCAGATTTTGATTTCAATTTAAGTAGACCACTCTTTCATGTTTTTACAAAACATTTACGCTATTACATCAAGCAAACATTTTTGAAGGCATCACTGTCAACCTTTCTATTCGTATGGCTCTACAACACACCTTTTCACAGATGTTAAGCCTTTTAAAGGATTTCTTTATTTATTACCCATCACTCACTTACAACACCAGGTGGTCTTCTTAGAAGAAAAAAAAGCACAAGACCTGAATTTTATATTCTTACGTTCTCAAATGGTCGTATAAACAGGTTTCACAAGTTCTTGATGTAGATTCGACACTTTTATTTATATTTAAACAACGCCTTCTGGGTTTTTTTGCGCCTCTACATCACATTACAACTGACATTTTACTCAATTCGGTGCATCTCCCTGAGGTTAAGGTAATACGAAGATGTTTGGAATAAGGAAGAGGAAAAAGCTAATGGCTGTTTCCTTTTTACACATTTTATAATTTAATTTATATTTTTTTGGAGGAAAAGTTTGTCGTATTTGATCTGGTATGAGGAAGGTCAGTTGATGCCACACCCTGAATGTTTGGTCCCCTGAGACGTGAGGGTTCGTTTCACTGCAGTGTCCATTAGTTTATCAGTCGGATGTATTCAGATGGTAATTTTCACTTGTTATACCATCGATTTTGCTGAGAATAATAAATGACATTTATGAGGCTTGGAGACTAATATTAAACGTTATTAAAATTGTACTGTACTGTTTTTTGTAAGATTTGAAACTGAATGCAGGTTAATATAAATGAATTTCCGTAGTCAAATTATTTTCCTACTGCTGACTACTCATCACAGAAATTTGATTTAGCAGGTGATTGCCAATGTCAATTTGCCCTGATCATAAGGACTTTCTCGAGTGGTTTTTGATCCGAGTGCTTTCACGTGACCCTTTTATGTGAAAAGAGATCTTACAATTTGAACGGTCAATGTTGATGTCAAACAGTTAGATGACAGAAATGAAAAAAAAAAAAAGGAGAAAGGCTATTTTCAGAGTTGAAATTGACTTGATTCAGGAATTGAGCTCGCTAGCCAAATGCCTGGCTACGAGAATCGGCAAGGAATTGATGTCTAAATCTCGTAATAAGTGCATAAAATTAACGAACACATAATCCGACTTTTGTAATCTTTTACTTAAACCAAACTTTGTCAAAGGGGTTGAGTGTCCCTTTAAATGAGTGGGAGGAAAAGTATATGAATTTCTACCTACGGACAGTTGTCACAATTCTAATTTACTAAAGTTATAATATATTTTTTTATCCTTTATTTGCAAAGGTGTTTGATTTTGAAAGAATTTTCTTTTTTGGTACTAACGTCTGCAACTTAACTATTAAGGTGTGGTAAGCAGTTTGTTAATCTCCTGGTCGCAACTTATTTCCCCCTTAGTTTTCTTCAGGCTTTTTAGGTGATGAAGTTTCCCATTTCCTTGCGTAAAGAAAAACTTATTTTAGCTTAATGAGTTTATTCTCGTGAATATTTTCATTTCTTCTTAGTTGATGTCTTGTTTAATGGTCTTTGCTGCTTAGAAAAGAATGTTTATGCAATGAATTTATTTGAGCGGTAATCAGCAAAAGCAGTCTTAAGATGGAACGTTTAATACGTTGGTTGTAATATGTGTAAAAGCTTATCTCACATTTTGGGCAGAGTTGTAATACTGTATTTGCTAAATGTGGCAGCAATTGTCGTTCTTTATGATGGTAAAGAGTCACAGCTGTTTGTGTTTTAAAAATTTAATTTTAGTAGTTGTGTCATTTTTTTTTTACCGTAGTACTACAGAAAGATAAAATGAGATTTCTGCCAAAGCGTCGTTAAGATTATTTAGAACTAGCAATTTTGCCCGTCGCTTTGCTGACGGAATTAATAGCTTTACACAAATATCATTTAAATACTAATATATTT
>JAQGAS010002041.1:0-13047 GCA_034686365.1 Pachymerium ferrugineum
TTAGCCTTGTTTATATGGCGTATCAGAAATCTTGCATATGGGATTTGCTGCATCCTATGATCTGTAATGAACCTAATGCACTTGCTTAAAGGACTTAGTTTATTTTAGCCTTGTTTATATGGCGTATCAGAAATCTTGCATATGGGATTTGCTGCATCCTATGATCTGTAATGAACCTAATACACTTGCTTAAGGGACTTAGTTTATTTAAGCCTTGTTTGTATGGCATATCAGAAAACCTACATCCTGTCTAGGTATCGAGAATGCTATACCCTACATCCTATTTTGGTATCGAGAATGCTGCATTCTACGTTGTAATGAACCTAATACTCTTGCATAAGGGACTTGCTGCATCCTATGATCTTTAATGAATCTAATACACTTGCAATAGGGACTTAGTTTATTTTAGTCTTGTTTGTATGGCATATCAGAAATCTTGTATATGGGACTTGCTGCATCCTATAATCTGTAATTACCCTAATACATTTGCATAAGGAACTTAGTTTATTTTAGCCTTGTTTGTAGAGCGTGTCAAAAATCTTGCATTAGGGATTTGCTGCATCCTATGATTTGTAATGAACCTAATACACTTGCATAGGGGACTTAGTTTATTTTAGCCTTGTTTGTACGGCAGATCAGAAAACTTACATCCTATTTTGGTATCGAGAATTCTACATTGTAATGAACCTAATACTTTTGCATAAGGGACTTGCTGCATCCTATGATCTTTAATGAACCTAATACACTTGCAAAAGAGACTTAGTTTATTTTAGCCTTGTTTGTATGGTGTATCAGAAATCTTGCATATGGGACTTGCTGCATATTATGATCTGTAATGAAACTAATACACTTGCATAAGAGACTTAGATTTTAGCCTTGTTTGTGTTGTATATCAGAAAATTTACATCCTATTGTAAATGCTGCACCCTACATCCTATCTAGATATCGAAAAGACTGCACCTTACGTTCTTTCTAGGTATCGAGATTGCTGCACCGCGTTGTTGTAATGAACCTAATACACTTGCATAAAGGACTTCGTTTATTTCAGCCTTGTTTGTGGGGCATATCAGAAAACCTACATCCTATCTAGGTATTGAGAATGCTGCACCCTACATCCTATCTAGGTATCGAGAAGGCTACACCCTACATCCTATCTAAGTATCGAGAATGCTGTACGCTATGTTATAATGAACTTAATACTCTTGCATAAGGAACTTGCTGCACCCTATGATCTGTAATGAACCTATTACACTTGCATAAGGGATTTAGTTTATTTAAGCCTTGTTTATATGGCGTATCAGAAAACCTACATCCTGTCTAGGTATCGAGAATGCTGCATTCTATGTTGTAATGAACCTAATACTCTTGCATAAGGGACTTGCTGCATCCTATGATCTGTAATGAAACTAATACACTTGCATAAGAGACTTAGATTTTAGCCTTGTTTGTGTGGTATATCAGAAAATTTACATCCTATCTAGGTATTGAAAATGCTGCACGTATTTATTGTTAATGTAAACAATTTGTACATACATAGTCTTTGTTTGAGCAGTATGAAAAATGTTTTATGCTGTACAAATGATTATGTATAGTTTTTTTTAAAAATATGTCGAAATAGTTCTCCAATTCGTCTCACAAGCTGTGTCATCCCATCTCTGGTCGGGAGGTCGCCGAAAACGTGGTCAAAGAACAGCCTACATACCCTAAAAGACTTATTTGTGGACATATTACAAATTAAAAGTTATTTTCTTACCCTGGTCATGCGTGTGTATTTGTTCGTGTTCGCCGCCATAATAGGATGTTATAGGAACCGGAAAGTGTAGGTTCATTAAATCCGGAATATGATCCGGATTAGGAATGTTTTGATGTGATGCATGACTTTAACCTATGATTCATTCGCGCTGTGCGTCGGTTAGAGCCGACTCACGCCTAATTTTGCATATTTTCGTGCTTCTCCGCATAGAAATAGTGCAGTTTTCAAACAATAATAACTATTTTTTGCGCGCATACCGCAAATCCTCACCATGGCAACGTTTTTTAAGCTACGCAATGATGCCATACACAAAGTTTGGGGAAAATCGGAGGCGGAGGATTGCGACGTTCCCCTTGTTAGATTATTTTAGCCTAGTTCGTATGGCGTATCAGAAAATCTTCATCCTATCTAGGTATTGAGAAGGCTGCATCCTACATCCTAGCTAGGTATCGAGAATGCTGTATGCTATGTTATAATGAATCTAATACTCTTGCATAAGGGACTTGCTGCATCCTATGATCTGTAATGAACCTAATACACTTGCATAAAGGACTTGTTTATTTCAGCCTTGTTTGTGATGCATATGAGAAAACCTTCATCCTATTCTTTGAACGTTTTTCAAGTAAGGAGTGTATCAAGAATGCTCTGAAGATTTTATACAATTTTGTTTTTCTACTATTATTTATATCATTTTTATTTCATAAATACATTAAGAATGGCTAATATTTTTATGTTTAGTAGAATGACAAATAAAATTACATTTGCTCCACTCACAAACTGTATTTTTCTAATAAAAAAAAAGAAAAATCAATAAATTATAACCAGGTAATTTTTTTTATAAACTTACAGTTGGTTTCCATTTTCTTTTTTTTTTTTCGTCTGTTTCTTTTTTGAGTGAAACATATTTAACATTAGAATGACAGTGTTGATAGTGACGTTTTAATCTAGATTGTAGAGTTCCACATTCTGGACAGTTAACTCGCTTTCTTGGTTTTCGTATTCTTTTTTTATCTTTTGTGTCTTTTTTAGGAAAAACATATTTAACATTAGGATGACAGTGTTGATAGTGACGTTTTAATCGAGATTGTAGAGTTCCACATTCTGGACAATTAACTCGCTTTCTTGGTTTTCGTATTCTTTTTTTATCTTTTGTGTCATTTTTAAGAAAAACATATTTAACATTAGGATGACAGTGTTGATAGTGACGTTTTAATCGAGATTGCAGACTTCCACATTCCGGACATTCAACTCGCTTTGTTTTTTGTGAACATTTTCTTTTACTTAATACAGATGTATTTAAAGTTTCTAAATATAAATTAAATTAGTAATAAATAAACTTCTTTCTACTAATTACATTTACTTGATTCTAGTTTTTTCTTAGTTAAAGTTTTTAGATTTTTAGATTTATTTTGTTTACAAGCTAAAGTATTATCTTGGCTTTTATTTTTTTCTTGTTGTACGTATATTTCATCTAGAGAAAGAGATGTCTTTAGAGAAATGTCTAAAGACATATTATCTAAAAATTAGATGAATTTTAATTTTAAAAGAAAATATAACAATAGTATAATTAATCTAAATAATTACCTGATTCATTTTGAGTATTATAACGTACAATAGGAATTTTTGCTTCTATTTTTTTATAACATGGCTCATTTGGAGGATCATAAAAAATACTTCTTTTAAAATATATTTCTGGCTTGCTTTTTGTATTTACTTCTTGAATCTTCTTTTGAATAGTAAATAAAATTATTTTTAAAGTTACATTTTTAATGTAAAATTATTTCTAATGTTATATATTACCTTATTAGACATTTCAGGAGAAAGAAATTATTGTAGTGCAGTAAATGATTTTTTTTCTGAAGTAGATATTATCTTGAGAGAATTATCTGAAGATTTATTATCTAAAAATTATATAATGATTAATATTAATAAAATAATAATTTTAATAAAACTAATTTAATTAACATTCTAATTTATTTTGAGAAAAAGATAGAATAGAATTTTCTAGTTCATATTTAGTATAGTTTTTTGTATGTATTATCTATTTAGTCTTCTATTTAATCTTTTTTCTTTTAACTGTTTTTTATTGCAATTTTTTAAAATTAACTCATTAAATTTATTTTATTATCTAATAATGAAAAATTAATATTCTTTTTTTAACCAATACATAATTTAATATTAATTTTTTATTATATACTCTAATATATTTTGTAATAGTATGTATAAATACAATTCTAATACAACTAAATTATAGCAATTTACATTTTTTATTTTTTAAAAGTTACTCTATATCTAGTTAGTTTTTATATCTTCATTCTTATTCTAATTCAACTAATCTAATTATTAGTTTTATATATATTATTAGTCTTAATATATATAACAATAGTTTAATAATATTTTTATACATTTACAATTATATCTATAAAAACTAAGTATTTATTCTATAGCTCTATTCTTTTAACTAGTTAAAAATATAATCTAATTTTAACTAAAATAGCTTTTTTACATAAACATCTATATTATGTAAGTATAGTAAGACAAAAAAAACAATGCTTCTCTTCTATCTAAAAATATTAGACTAATTAAAAACTAAGTCTATTTTATACAAGAGCATTAAATTTATCTCTTATATAAAAGTATCAAAGCTGTATAAAATTAAAATCTTCTAATCAAATAAAAAATAGTAATTCTATTATAGGAAAGAAAATTAAAGATGATTAAAATCTATTTATAAATTTTATAAGAAAATTAAAGCTAGGTTAGTTCCTCTTTTAAAAACTAGATGTAGTATACAAGTAACTAGCTAGGTTATACGTTCTAATAAGTCTTAGGTTGGTTAGGTTTGGTTAAGTTAAGTAAGAA
This sequence comes from Pachymerium ferrugineum, assembly GCA_034686365.1. Lineage (NCBI taxonomy): Eukaryota > Metazoa > Arthropoda > Chilopoda > Geophilomorpha > Geophilidae > Pachymerium > Pachymerium ferrugineum. The sequence goes on from JAQGAS010002041.1 coordinate 4,616, forward strand.
GTAGATATCCTAGAAACTAATGTTAATAATAATTACTTTTTTGGCTATATTGTCTAGTGATTCTAAACTCTAATATTAACTTTGATTGTTTTTTAGCCATATTACCTAGTTCTACTAACTAGTATTGATTTTATAACTAAATTTTGACTAAGATTATCTTTTCAGCTACATACTCTAATCCTAATGACTAGTAGTGATCTTAGTTACTAAATCTATGTAGTAAATAGTTTTAGAAGACTAAATACTTAATAATGTGAAAGCTTTAGATATAGTCTTTTTAAAATATCAGAAAATATATATAATCTTAAAGATTAAAATTACTATAATAAGAAAGTATTACTTTATTAATTAAATACTAATTTATCTAATAAAGATAGAATACTTTTATAATAATGTTTAGAACCTAAAATAATATTATTTATAAATTAGATTTTTTAAATAGAATCTGAAATTTTAATTTTATGTAAATTAGATTTTTTTTAAATATATTAGTTTTTAAAATAAATATATTATGTAGATTAGATACACTTTTATAAAAGACAAATATGTCTATATAAAAGACTTAGTTTTTATTTAGCCTTAATACTAACTTTATTTACTTTATTTTACTTTATTTAGCCTTTAATAATAACTAAAATATAATATTAACTCAAAAACTCTAATTATATTAATAATTATATCTGTAATGATAAATCTAATAAAATCCCATTATAGTAAATAGGAAAAGTTATTATATCTTAGTTATTACTAATTTTAACCAAAGTATTAAGGCTAAATAAAAACTAAAAAAACTAAATAAAAATTAGCTCCTTTTAATTATATAAAAATATCAAGCTTCTTTCTTTTTTAGAGTATCAAGCTCCTTTCTTATTTAAGAGTATCAAGCTTCTTTCTTACATAAGAGTAACAAGCTTCTTTCTTATATAAGAGTATCAAGCTCCTTTCTTATATAAGAGTATTAGGACTAGAAAATAACTTCTAATCTTATATAACAGTATAAAGACTAAGTTAAACATAACTTTCTATCTTATAAAAAAGTATTAATGATTAATAAAATGTAACGTATATTATATAAGAGTATTATAGCTGATTAAAAATAATACTTTTTACCATAAACTTATTAGTTCTAAATCTTATTCTAATTTTAACTAGGATTGCCTTTTCGGCTACGCAACCTGGTCCTAGTGACCAGTAGCGATCCTATAACCTAATATTGACTAAGACTGCCTTTTCGGCCACATGGCCTGGCTCTAATAACCAGTAGTGGTCTTAGTCACTAAAATTACATACCTAATAGGTCTAGAAAACTAAATACTTACCAATATGAAGTTTTCAAATGTCGAGCTCTAAAGGACTAGAATACATGTACCGACTTAAAGATTAAAATTACTACTACATGAAAGATTATTATTTTTTATTAACGAAATATTAAATTATCTAATAGAGATAGAAAAAAATTTCTTTCTTAATAATGTTTGAAATATAGAATTATATTTTATAACAAAGTAAAATTTTTATAAATATAATTGTTTTAAAGATAATAAATACATATGTTATATAGATTAGATACTTTTACATAAAAGAACTGATAAATCTAGTTTTTATTTAGCCTTAATACTTATATAAGAAAAAAACTTATTATAAATTATTTTAAGGCTCTTATATAAGAAAGAGTTACTATTCATTTAGTCTTGATACTCTAACATAACAGAGAGACTTAGTTTTGATTTTTCTTTAATAATCTTACTTAGGTAAGAGAAAATTGATACTCTCATATTAGATAAAGATTTAGATTGATTTAGTCATGATACTCTTATATAAGAGAAAGAAAGTTAATACTCTTACATTTAGTCTTGATATTATTATTTAAGAAAGAGACTTACTATTTATTTAGTCTTAATACTCTTATAAGAGAGAAAATTAATATAGATATATACACAGTAAAAAAAAATGATGTAATTAGGATGTAATTGTTGCAATTAAATTCCAAGGATGTGAATAGACACCCAATGGGCTTAACTAAGGCTTAACACCCTTATTTACACCTTTTTGGGGTGTAGAGTCTTAGTTTTTAGTTTCATCGTAAAAGGCCCTAAAGGTTTCATTTTACAGTTTTTATTATTCTCAATGTTATGTATGTTAATTAATAACATTTATGCGATAACTTATTTTAATTTGAATGTAAAAAATAACTGGCTACAACAATGGCGTCAGTGAGTCGCGAGTCTATCGCGATAATTGCTGACGCCATTGTTATTAAAATCAAAATAAAAATGAAATGTGTCCATAAATACACCTTTAAGTTGTCCGTCTACATCCTAAATACACCCTTTCGAGTGTAGATTTATAACCTAACTACATTCTTTAGGGTGTAAATATACACACTAAAGGGTGTTGGTATGCATCATATATGATCTCCATGAACACCTTTCATATGGGTGTAGATTAACATCCATTAGAAAGAGTGTATGACTTACATCCCTATAAAAGGTGTACATGGACATCATTATAAAATGATGTAATTAAACATCCTTTGGCAGGATGTAAATAAACATCCTAAAAATAGGGTGTGTACGCAGTACAAAAGGCGACACGTATTGGGAAAGTCAAATACCACCTTTTAAGGTGTCCATAAACACTCTTTGTTTTTACTGTGTAGTTAAAAACCATATTCTATTCTACTTTGATACTCATATGTAAGAAAAGAACTTACTGGTTGTTAGGCTTAATATTATTACATAAGAGAAAGACTTACTATTAATTTATTCTTGATTCTCTTAAATAGACTTTAATTTTAATTAGTCTTGATATTCTTATATTAGAAAGATGACTAGTATTTATTTAGCTTTGACACACTTACATTAGAACAAAGACTTTTTTTAGTCTTAGTACTCTTATAAGAAAAAAACTTATTATTTATTTATGATACTCTAAATATGGGAGAGAAACTTAATACTCTTATATTAGAGAGTTAGATTTTATTTAGCCTTTATACTCTTATATAAGAAAAAATTAATTTTATCTATTTAGTTCTAATACATAAGAAAAAGACTTAATACTCATATAAGAAAAGAAGTTACTTTTAATTTAGATTTGATACTTATATGAGAAACTTACTATTTTTAGCTTTAATACTCTTCTATAGAAGAAAAAACTTCTTACTCTTGTGTATAGTAGATTCACATTTAGCTTTGACACTCTTATATAAAAGTATGACTAAATTTTTATTTATCTTTGATAATCTTTTATAAGAAAAGAATTTATTTTTATTAATTTATTAATTAATTTTTATTAATTTAGTCATAATATTATTATATAAGGAAAGAATTTACTATTTATTTACTCTAGATAGGATTATATAAAAAAATAGTTTATATTTAGTTTGGTACTTATATATAAGAGTATCAAGACTAAATAATTAATAAGTCTACTTGTTTAAGAGTATAAAAGCTAAATATAAGCTAAGTTTCTCTCTTATATAAAAGTATTAAGAATAAATTAAATTAAATTCTCTCTTATACAAGAGTATTAAGACTAAATAAAACATAACTCTTATATAAGAGTTTTTAGATAAAACTGAATAAGTTTTTTTCTCTAAAATAAAAGTATCAAAGCTAAATAAAAATTAGGCCTTTTTCATATTCAAAAGTATTACGACTAAATAAAATCTGTCTTTACTTAATGCAAGTTATAAGTTTTTTTTTCCTATGTAACAGTATCAAAGCTGAATACAAACTTAGTTTTTTAATTCTGTAAGTGTATTAAGACAAAATAAAATTAAAGTCTTTCTCTATCTTACGTAAGAGTATCAAGAGCAAATAAATAGCAAATCTTTCTAATATAAGAGTATTAAATAGTCAGTCTCTTATATAAGAGTATCAATACTAAATAAATAGTAAATCTCTATTTTACGTAAGAGTATCAAGACCAAATTAATAGTAAATTTATCTTATGTAAGAGAATTAAATAGTTAGAGTATCTTAGTAAATCTCTATCTTATGTAAGAGTATCAAGACGAAATAAACAGTCAGTGTCTCTTTTATAAAAGTATCAAAGATAATAAAATAGTAAATCTTTATCTTACATAAGAGTATGAAGACCTAATAAATAGTAACTATCTTATATAAGACTATTAAATAGTTAGTCTTTTATATAAGAATATCAAGATTAAATTAATAGTAAACCTTTCTTATATAAGAGTATTATATAGTTAGAGTGTCTTATATAAAAGTATCAAGACCAAATTAATAGTAAATCTATCTTAAATAAGACTATTAAATAGTCGGAGTCTCTTATATAAGAGTATCAAGACTGAATAAATAGTAAATCTCTATCTTTTCGTTTTTTACTACTACGAGAGTTTTAAGATTTATTTCCTCTTATAAAAGAGTATCAAGACTAAATAAATAGACTAAATAAATAAATCTTTCTTTTATGTAAGTGTATTAAAGATGAATTTCAACTAGGTCTTTTTATGCAAGAGTATTATGATTAAATCAATCTAATATTTTATCTAATATAAGAGTATCAATTTTTTTTCTTACCTAAGTAAGAGTATTAAAGCAAAATAAAAACTAAGTCTCTCTATTATGTTAGAGTATCAAGACTAAATGAATAGTAACTCTTTCTTATATAAGAGCATTAAAAGAATTGATAATAATCTATCTACTTGTATAAGTATTAAGGCTAAATAAAAACTAAATTGTTCAAGTAAATTTATCATTTCTTTTATGTAAAAGTATCTATTCTATATAAGATATGTATTTATTATCTTTAAAACCATTATATTTATAGAAATTTTGCTTTGTTATAAAATATAATTCTATATTCCAAACATTATAAAGAAAGAAATTTTTTTCTATCTCCATTAGATAATTTAATATTTCGTTAAAAAAGAATAATAATCTTTCGTGTAGTAGTAATTTTACTCTTTAAGTCTGTACATGTATTCTACTCTTTTAGAGCTCGACATTTGAAAACTTCATATTGGTAAGTATTTAGTTTTCTTAACCTATTAGGTATGTAATTTTAGTGACTAAGACCACTACTGGTTATTAGAACCAGGCCATGTGGCCTAAAAGGCAGTCTTGGTCAATATTAGGTTTTAGGATCGCTACTGGTCACTAGGATCAGGTTGCGTAGCCGAAAAGGCAATCCTAATTAAAGTTAGAATAAGATTTAGAACTAACTTAGTCTTTATACTGTTATATAAGATTTGAAGTTATTATTTAGTCTTAATACTCTTATATAAGAAAAGAGCTTGATACTCTTACATAAAAAAGAAGCTTGATACTCATATAAGAAAAGGTCTTGATACTCTTATATAAGAAAGATAACTAATACTTTTATATAAGATAAAAGCTTGATACTTCTATATAAGAAAGAATCTTGATACTATTATGTAAGAAAAAAGCTTAATATTCTTTTATAAAAAAGTAGCTTAATACACTTATATAAGAAAGATGACTAATATTTTTATATAAGATAAAAGCTTGATACTCATATATAAGAAAGAAGCTTGATACTATTATATAAGAAAGGATCTTGATACTTTTATATAAGAAAGAAGATTGATATTTTTATGTAATTGAAACGAGCTTATTTTTATGAGATTTTCCTAGTTTTTTTGGCGTTAAAATTTGTTATAACAAAAATGTACTTTTCTTATTTACTTTAATGTGATTTTAATAGAATTATCATTTTAGATACAATTATTATTATAATTAGAGTTTTTGAGTTATTATTATATTTTAGTTTTTTTAAATATGAATTTTGGATTTTAATTATTAGAAAATGGAAAAAAGAAAAAAGAAGAAGAGAAATAGATTTAATAGATTTTTTCAAAAGAAAATACAACATACAGTAGATAAACGAAAGAAGAATAAGCAAAAACAGGTTAATGAGCTACCAAAAAAAATACATCTAGAATCAAATAAAAAATTATTTGAAGATGATAAGAAGGCTCCTCAAGATAAGCAAAAGCATAAAAAAAAAGAAAATAGAATGCGTAAAAAGAAACTTAAAATTCAAGATTCGTTTGATATTAGCTACATATCAGATAAATCCGAATCAAATTATGCTGATATACCTATGACAAAACTAAGCAAATGGGCTACAACTACAAAAAATTTGCAACAACCTAGTGATAAAACAACTACAGCTTTAAAAAAGATAAATGAACTTCCAATAGATATATGTCGAGAAACAGTAAAAAAAAAATTATTTGAGGATGAAAACAAGATTCCTTTAGATAAGTACAAGCATAAAAAAAAGGAAAACAGAATTCGTAAAAAAAAACTTAAAATTCAAGATTTGTTTGATATTAGCTTCATATCAGATAAATCTGAATTAAATTATAAATCTGATACACCTATGACAAAACTAAACAAATGGGTTTCGACTATACAAAATTTGCCACAGTCTGGTGAAAAAACAACCATACCCCCAAAAAAATTTCAATGTTGTGAAAAAACATTTATGGAAGAGGATATAGAATTACATGTAATAGCACATAATATTCAAAGTACAATAGATAATTGTTCAGGTAATTCTATTACAGTAATTTTTATATTAATAATAATTGTAATAATATAAACTTTAGATAATGAGTCTTTAGAGCTTTTTTCAAAGGCAACATCAATACCAAAAAAAAAACTTTTTACTAAACCACAGTCATCTAATTTTGAACGTTCTACTGAAGAAGTGCCTAATCAAAGTAAAAAGTAAAGTTCAAGATATAAAAAAATTTTAATTTTAATCTTTGATTTTATATTTAGAAATTAAGCGTAAATTAACAGATATATATACTGATTCTGAATCAGATGAAATAGTTCCAAGTAGCATTCAGAAAAATCCTAAAAAAAGAATTTACTATAATCTTCCTGAAGATCCATGGCGTAATAAACCATTAGAGAAACATACTACTAATGAAAAAGATGATGAGTATACTTCAACTCTTAAAAAAAAGCAATCCAAAAATCTTAAAAAATCTAATTTAAAAACTACATCTAATATAAAATTAAATACAAGTAAATTTAATTATAATAAAAATAATTTATTACTAATCTATTTTTTTTTTAGAAGCTTTAAATGCATCTATACCAAGAAATAGAAATTGTTCAGAAAGAACTAAGCGAGTAGAGTGTCCAGAATGTGGAACTTCTCAGTCAAATTTAAAACGTCATTACAAACATTGCCATCCTAAATGTCATTATGAGAATATAAAAAAAAAGAAAAATGATAAAAGAAGAATATGGAGAACAATTGTATATTTATATATATTTTAGACTAAAATTGAAATGAAATAATTATATTAATTTGTTTAGCAATGTACTCGTTGTGAATGGAGTGGATGTAATTTTAGCCGTCATCTTATTACTAAACATAAAGAACTTGATCATGCTCAACGAGTTAAAGAAATTAACAAAACAAAACTTCAAGAAACAAATAAAAAGTCTAAATTTTTTGAATCTATGATGGAGCAATATACAACATATGTTTCTTGTAGTAGAGAGGTAGTTTTTTATTTTATTTTAAAATACTATTATTAAAAATAGTTTATTTTAGAGTAAAGGAAAGCAAATAGTCGATAATTTTAAAAAAATTTTAAAATTTTGTGCTTCTAAAACTAAGGACGAAATAACAATACAAACTCTTAAGGAGTTACAGCGTTTAGCTGATCCTGGGCATTGGATAGAAAAAGGGCAAGCCTCTAAAGGCCATTCATTTGAGGCAACTTCAAAAAAGACTTACTTATATGCTATAAATCAATTTTACAAATTTTTAGCAGAAAATCTTAATTTTAAATCAGGATGGGCAGTTGATTTAGAGCCTTACAAGTAAGATTTTTTTTAAATTGTTGTATAAAGTAATATCTAATGATAAAATAGCTTGGAGTAACATCCTTATAATATTTTTAATTCCTTCAGTTAAATATATGTTTTACCAGAATTTTTATTAGGTTTCATAAACTGTTGCCTATGAAGTACTACTGCTATTACTAACAGTATTACTCCATCCATATTTTAGATTGATTCAGAAAAGAAAATAGAAAAAGCAATTTTATCTCAATGTGAAGATGGTTTAAAGGTAGTCATTTAAAAATATTTGCATTTCTATACGATATTTACACAACTAAACCTTTGTAGGTAAAGATTTTTAAAGGTAAAGGGCGAGGTGTAGTAGCAACAAAACATTTTAAACGTCATCAATATGTAATCGAATACAGTGGAATTTTACTCAATTCAAAAGAAGCCAAAATAAGGGATATTGCTTATTCGAAGGATGAAAGTATAGGGTCGTATATGTACTATTTTACTTACCTAAATAAGAATTATTGGTAAGTTTTTCATTAAGAAATGTTTATGACCTTAGTTCTAAAATTTATTTTTTATAGTATTGATGCAACAGCTGAATCTGGGAGATTAGGACGT
>JAQGAS010002042.1:0-13046 GCA_034686365.1 Pachymerium ferrugineum
TCTGATTTGCAAACTCCGATTACACACCTGTTAAAATAGATAAATAGCATATTAATCAACTGTTAATGAAAAAAAAAATTAACAAGACTTACCAGAATGATTTTACTTCAAGGGAATTTATTAAAACTTAAAATAAAAATTTTTTTCTTACACATGAATGCAACTACCGTTGTGCAATACACGACAAATGACTAACATGAAAGGTGTCTCTATAAAGTAAATTTAAATTCGTTTGCTTATTAGAAAGTGAAAAATATTACGTGAATTTTTTTACAATGCAACATCTGAAACTTACGTTTTGTGTGATCACGACGGACACCATGGAAAATTTCTTTCGAACGGTTGTATTATACTTCTCTCTGTAAACTGAAAATTAAATAAAAGCAGAGTAAACATTATAGCATATCTTAAAAAAAAAACTAAGAAAAATTCAAAAAACAACTTAGAATTAAATTTATATTTTCCAAAAAAATTCACTTAAACGGCAAAATCGTGGCTATCTCCGGGACACAAACGTGTGATTACAGCTCGAATTAACGTCATTGGTGCAGTTTATTCGGACATGTATATCGCCGTGAAAACTTAATAGATAAGCTTTTTAATAAGACTCATGGGAAGCAATTAAAACATATGCAAATTTTTTCACATAAGAACGGAACTAAGGTTATGCAAATACAACAAACGACTCATAAAAATAAAAAAATTTATTAACCATTTTAAAAATATAAAATATTAGATAAATTTCGTATTACTCAAATACTAGCAACTTACCTTTATGCCGTGACATATCCGACGGAAAGCATGGAAAATTCCTTGAGTTTTCCAAAAAAATTTATTACCTGAGTGCCTCTGTAAACCGAATAATTACTAAATAAATGGATTAAAAATTCACTGTGTAACTTTAAAAACGACTAATGTAAATACAAAAACTTAACTTTTTATACGAAATTCCACTTAAACAGCAAATGCGTGACTGACTCAGAGTCGAATGTACCTAATTACACAAATGGCGCATGCGTATTACGCTAGTTACATGACTGGTTTAATACGCATGCGCCATTCATCAACGTAAATCCGCGCATGTGCGTTATCTTTCACCTGACTGTGACGTACCCGTTTGTAAATACAATAAAGTAACATTTTATTACGATTAATTAACAATTTTGTCAATAGATGGCGCTGTAAATTTTGACATTTAATAAAAAGTTGAAATTTTTTTTAAAATTTTAAAGAAGTAAAAGAAGTTAGGCTTATTTTTGCCAAACTTTATAGGCAAGACACTTTAAAACAAAAACACTTTAATGAGTTATAAATCGATATTTTTAAAAATTTTTTTGAAAATTTTTGAAAATTTTAAAAATAATGAGTTACGGAATCTGATGTATCTTTTGAAGACAGTTCGATTAAATATCACACTCATATGTCTATCTTAAATCTTTACAGACTTATAAGCAAAAATAGTCAACGTGTAAACGTTTTTACTTATTAACTCAAAATCTACTTAACGTAGAGCTTTGAAATTGTGTGCAATTGAATTTTCATCAAAAAATACACCAGAATTCATTAAAAAATAGACATATAAAATTATGGACTAACCGGTTAGTCAATCAATTTTTTCAAAATTTTACACTGACCAAAGTGTATACACTGACTGTTTTTTGCTTATAACTCTGTAAATATTTGAGATAGACATATGAATGTGATATTTAATCGAAATTTTTTTCTAAAGTAGAAGACATCCTAATCTATGTTCCTGTAAAGTTTCATGGCTCCCCTTATTATAGTTTATAAATGTAAGATTTTTTTACATTTACTTGAATTTAACCACATCCACGAGATGCTGCAACCTGGTGTCAGATAGGCGAACCTTATGAGCAAAGTTTATCTTATAAACTATAAGTTTTGGAAACAAAATTTTAAGGGAAAATAGTTTAGAATGCCCTCTTTGTTTGACCAGACTCAGAAAATACTTTCCCAATATTTTATTTTTATTTTTCAAATTTTTGTAGTTGTTAATTGCAAAATTTAAAAATTTATATCTGCTTATAGTGTTGAAAATTTTAATGGCTGAAATTTCAAGAGTACAATAACTACACATAATACATCCAATAACTATTTTCTATCTACAAAAGAGTTCAGACATTTCTTGTTTAATAATAATAATAATGGCAGTATTACTATACTACATGGTTCATAGTTTTGGACTAGATGATAAATAACAAAACTTCAACAATATTTCCGTCATCTAGCCAATAAAAGAGTATCCAGATAAAATTCAAAATACTGAAAACTACAAAAGTACATCTAGTTCTGTCAGGTAATTGCAATCTTTTTTTATCACTTAAAAATTCTCCTGGATTAATAACAATGTAGATATGGTAATCTTTTTTCCATTAAATAAAACTTTCTTCGAAAGGCACTTGATTGCTCTAATACTCTTTGGTCCAATAAATAAAAGTGAGCAAATCAAAATAATACTGTATTGGACACAAATAAAGTTAAGGGTCTTTAAAACAATCCTAAAGCAACTGCATGTTCACGAGATTTAAATCGAAGATCTGCTAATGATGCATTGCATGACATGTTAAATTCCTTGCACATAGGCGGTGGATTTGTAGCTGCAAAAAAGATTTTTTTTTTTTTTAAAAATTCAACATTTAAACAGATAACACTTACCAGTCCCAAACTGGCTTCCATAATGAAAACTTTTCATTGAATCCAATGAGCCATGTGAAGCAGCAATTCCATTAAAAGATGGAGTCATAAAAGATTCACTTCCACTTAACATTCTATAACAATACACGAACATTAATACAATTATTGCAACAACATTTTACTATGGAGCTTTCAAACATACCCAAAATTATCAGCACTTGCAACTGGTGGAAATGAAGTATGACTCCAAGATGAAACAGTTTCAGGAGCACGAGCATGTCCATTTGGCCATGTTCCCTCAGATGCTGTGCTTATTGGATGATAATCAGTTGTTGCAACGGGATTAGTTGTAGCAGTTACCGACGAATTTGTGCTCAAAATATTTAGCATTTGGGCATTGTTCATACACGAATCGGACAGGGGAAAAGAAGTGGTAGCTGTAGAATGTGGCGCTGTTTGATGCAATGTTTGAGTGTTTGGTATGGCTTGATGACCCCTATGCCATGTGGAATTGTCTAAAGAAATAAAAAATCTTATTAAATTCATTTTTTTAAGGGTATTTAATGATATACACACCATGATGCTGCAACATAGTTGTTGAAGTTGGTTCAGGCATTACATAAGAACTACCACTAGCGGGGTATGTCATAGCCAAAGGAATTGCATTAAACGCGTTCATTTGTTGGCTACCCATTTGTTTTCTCCAGCGAGCCCTTCTATTGCTAAACCAAACCTGCAGAAGAACTTTGTTTTTACTCTACATTCATTGTCACTTCAAAATTAATGTTACCTGCACTCTGGCTTCAGTGAGTTTGGTTCGTTGAGCTAATTCTTCCCTGGTATAGACGTCTGGGTATTGGGTTCGTTCAAAAGCACGTTCCAATTCGTCTAGTTGTTCTGCGGTGAAAGTTGTGCGACTTCGACGCTGTTTTCGCTTCAGTGGAATTCCAGGTTCTGATTCTGTATCGGATTCATCACTTTCAGATACACTTCTTCCTGTAAATGTAGGTTTATTGGAATTGAGTTAAAATTGTTAAAAATTAAATTTTAACATCGTTAATTGTGTCAGTAAATTTTTCAGTTTGTACCGTACTCTCCCATTATTACACTTCATTAAAAGATGGTTCCACCCAATAAAAAAACAAAACTCTATATTGCCCCACCCATTTTGAGATTGACACCAGCGTTGACCAATCAGAATGAATGAAGGTTAGAGAATTGAAATCAATATGATTTAACCAATTATCCGGTAAGAGCAACAGGTGTTTTGTTGACTACTACAAACTGGGCAATAAAAGTTGCATGAGGTGAAAAACAGAAGCGTGGCCTGTTAGTCTGGGAGGGCATATATCACAGTGACAACCAGTGCATGGGGCAACACAAATCACTGCCAAATTCAACTTGTTTTCATTAATCATTTTTTCAAGGATTGTAATGATTGAGTCGAATCATGCACTGATTTAATGTATAGTTTAAGAATTAAATTACCAAAAATATCAAATATTGATGAGCACCAATCAAAAATTGTAATTATTTTAAAAGCTTGCATTTCAACAACAATGTAACTTAAACAATAAATCAATAGGTAATGAAATTATTTTGAGGTCAAAATGGCGTCTCCAGTTTCATTTCCATCATTGAATGTCGAGTGCCCTTTCTCATGCACCAACAGGCAATAAAACGTTAATTTACGACCGTTCCGCCATCTTTTTACGGCCAACTTTTTTATTACGGCGTCGTAAAAGTCGCACAAAGTCCACTATCTTCGGACATGTTGCACGCCATCACGTGGCCAAAATGGACAAAACTATGCGCAACATTCGGCTAAATAATTTTGAAGTCTCCACTTATTTAAAAACCAGTCATAATTACATTTTTAAAATGGTTATTGAAATATGAGATTATCAACAACTTATTCCTTACATTGATAATTGATTTCCCACAGTGGAATAATTCAACTATCAAAAACATTTTATAAATGAAGGTTCCAAGTTTTGAATATTAATGATTCTCAGTAGGCGATGACAAATTCAAAAAAAAAAGCACGCAACAGGTATTCAGTAGCAACGTGTAAATATGAAGAAACACAGCGGGTGTTGCAAGTCAACAGCGCATTTATCAAGAAATAGTCACAACGCCCAATTCACCTCATTTCCTCTATGAGACACGAACAATTTTTTTTCTCTCGCGCAACACTTAAGGAATAAAACTTTGTATAAATAACGAGAAAAACCCGTATGTTGCGTATATAATTATTTTGGAATAAAAGTCTAATTTAAATACAGTCACAAAGAATACAAAATATTATCTGTCAGTAATAGACATTAGTTGTACGTTACCCGCAACTGTATGTGTTCGACTCTAGTCAGCCTAATTGACCATTAGTCAACAGTCACTTGGACTTTTTGCAAAGTCAGTTTATCCAAGTGTGATCGATTCTCCTCCTTTTTACACTCTAAGGAATGCATCAGGTGAGAGAAGCTGACATCAAAGGTGCCGACACACGGGTGGCCCTTGTACAGCAAACTCGGGGCGACACCTGGAGCATTCATCAACAATGCAACGATTCTATGAATTTTTCAAAATGTCATTCCCTGAATTTAATTTGAATAATTCTTACATCAGAATTTTTCGACCACACCCTCAGCCACTCATTAATATTTCTTTCGACTTAAAATTTTCCCCCCCTCATCTTTCCATCCCTCTATTACTGCGACGCTTATCTTTTTCCCCTCCTCTTTTTCACCTGGTAGCCCACCTGAGACGTTTGTGTGCAGGCTGTTGCCTTTTCCATGAAGTCGTCCTTAAGAGCGCACAAGAACCGCCACGGACCCCCTTCGTGGACCCCCTGTGGAATCCCCGTGGATGACCACAATGGCTGACACGCCTAAGGACAAGGTGGCCGCCATTGCATTGCCAATTGCGTGGAAAAGTGTGTACAAAAACCTTTAAAATGACGCTTCCTTTGATCTTTGACTTGGAAACTTGCGCCAGCAATGATCTAATATAATTTATTTTCTGTGCAGAATAACACAAGGCACTTTAAAATGCCATTCTAGTAAATATACAAAATTATTTATTTTCAAATTATTGAAAATTGTAAAGAAATTTAATTTAAAAAAACCATGCACAATATTGTGCTTATACAATTCATTGGGATATAATAAATGTTTTTGTATTTTTTAATACTCTCCAGCAGAGATTTGCATTCGCACCTCATGTGGCAAACTCGCAATGAATTATTCCTCTAAAGATTGAAAAATTTTCTAGCGTTTTTTAGGATCCCGATGGTAATAAAATTTAAAAAATGAGTTAATAACTTTTGTTATGTATCACTGCAACAATTGCTGCTAAAATGCGACGTTTATAAAGTAAAAAAAAGTGCTGCGCAAATCTATTAAAAGTTGTCATTTTACACTTACAGACACGGTATTAAGTCATTGAATTTTACAGACATTAAAATGTTTTGCCTTTATCACTAGTTAATGCATATTGTGTTAGTGCGATGTCGTCTGGGAGGCAAGAATAGTGGTAACGAGAGATGCTGCAGTACCCTGCTACAAACATATTTCCAAACTTTCCCTGTGATTAAGTACCACTAGCAAAATTAGCATTTTTACCCAAATTAAGAAACGCGGTTAAGGCACACTGCACTTATTTTTCCATTAATAGTTTAGCGCGATGTACTGTTTAAGTGTACACCGGCCTCACACTTTTTGGGCAGCCGAATAGCAACTATAGTCACAGCATATCGCATGTTAAAATCACTCTTTCCCGTGTCCAATCGTATGCAAAGCAATAAATTACATCTGTCGATAAATTACGTCCAACCCCCTAGCTGGTCGCCATTGGGACCGTTTTAGACCTCCCTCTACTAACGTCCCCTACTGGACGAATATCAAGTGGATTTCATGCATAATCACTAACACAATTGACTGAAGGAGAAAAATTATGGCCGACACCATCTGGATGGAGCAACAAAGGAAGATTAAAAATGATGATTAATCTCAGGAAAATTAGCCAAGAAAGTAAGAAAATTACGTGTCAATTTTAATTTTACACAGTTATTCAATACTAAAAATTATTATAAGCTGCAGAAAAGGTAAAGCGCTTTTAAATCCGGTCATTTCAGCCACCGGTTCAACACCTGGGATGCGGCAAAAAGTTCTTTGAGTGTCCACTGATCCCGTTAAATATGGGGTGACCACAAATGACCTATTGGTCAGAAATGGACTTAAAAATAAGTTGCTATGCTGGAATGTACGTAATTTTTGTTGCCAGGAGTTCGTACCAGGTGACGCATCTCCAGGATATCATAAAATACAGTGCAACTGTATTTGGGTTGGGTAAATCTTTTACACCTGGCATAACTTATAAAAAAGAGATTGGATAAAAATTGAACTATTTTTAAAATTCATTAATCAAAAATGAAACTTGATATTTATTAAATTGTAATTTGTTCCATTGATTTCTTTTTTTCTTGTTTGTTACTGCTCACCCCACATTTTTTGTGTGATGTCATGGCTCTAAAACGATTAGTAGTAAATGAGGGTGTGCCTAATCAGATTTCAGTGTTACCCAGAGGCAAAACTAAACGTCAAGACTAAACGGAACCTTATCCATCAACAAGTTATTAAATACGGTCGATCAAATACGTCAATAAATATAATTACTTCGCTATTAAAGCAGCTCCAACGAAAATTTCCGCATCAAAACATTTGTGGTTTAATCTTTTTCATTTCATTACCTAAACACTGTGTTTGAGTAGTCGCATTTTAAGTTATACGTTATGACATCATTAATTTCTCATTTCTTTAGTGAATTTGGTGTGAATTAAGCGTTATAGCTAATATCCCACCAACATTTGCTATCAAGAATTACGTAGCTTAACTGCTTACAATAGTTTATAAATTACGTTTTCTACACTTTTCTCTTTTCAACGTATTTTAAATGAAATTAATCACAATTATAAGAGTAAACGGCTTTTAAGCATACGGCAAATACTCATGGTTAGGGGAAACTGAGTTTATTCTGAACTTATCTGTCTGTTATGCAGACTGATTGCGGTTTCGCGCATCCACTAGGATAAGTTTTATATAAATCACGTTACGCTAAATCCTTGTTATCTTATTCGATTTTTGTCACTTTTTAAAATCACTTAGGGGTTTCAAGAAAAGTTAGCTGGGTAGCGTAATGGATGATGAAATTAAAATTACTCGGAATTAAATTTAGAGCTTAAAAACTTGAAATTTTTAAAATGAAATTTTGCATATTTATTTGTATATTATATTGGCAGTGAGACTTTAGCTATCAGTTTCTGCAAAGCATGTAACTTTTTCAGATTTAGTCTTATTTAGGCTTATTTATGTGCATCAATTACTTCATGTACATGCAGGTGGAATCCGAATAACTCCATCACGGAACAGAAAAACTCTATAAGCTTAAAGATTCGATTATTTAAGGGGGCAGATAGACATACATGCATGCGCAAAGTATTGTAGGATGTTCTTCTAAAATATAATTTAAACGCCCAAATATTTTTAAAAGACAAAAAAGACTTTTTTTTCGAGTTTCTTTCATTAATTGAATGCAATTATTTGTAGAAGGCAATCTAACTCTCCCACAATTTCGTATAGGCTATTATGTTACTTTACATACAGCTGGTAGAAAAGTATAGGCGGAGTCTAAGGGCAAGCCATGTTACCCTACGCCAACTATTGGTCGTCTTTTCTGCATTGATGCAGACTAAGCATATGGGATAATCGACCATATCGGTGCGCACACAATTCATGTCGCCAAGTCCAGAGAAGTGATACATCCAGAAGAGTGAGAGGGAAGTGATTAATTAAAAGGAAGGGAGAGGTAGGACGGGAGAAAAGGTGGTATAGAGAGCACTTTTCGACTACGGAACCAGTCCCCAAGCAAGGCCTGCAGCTTGCCGATTCGTTTCGGTTCTGGGCCCGTCACGGCTTAATTGCAACCTCCCTTAGGGCCCATGGACGCGACTAAAAGTCCCCTATGTCTCTTTTCAGTTGATGCTGGAGGTTTCTCTTGTGCTAGGGACTCGTTTCTATCTATGAATTTTCTACGCTTCGTTTTCAAAATGGCCGCCATGTTTGTTAAAATAGGGGGCGCCATATTCACATTTGGATTTCGGGAGATTTTTTTTTCTCTCCCGTAAGACCTTGTCCAATTGATGCTTGGGGTCCATGAAGGTCCGTGAAGGTGTGTGGCCAAGTGATTTTAAAAGGAGAAGATTTTTGGGATACGGACACTTCAATCAATTTGATGAGGCTCTTTTTATACTGATTTAAGTGTGATGCAACAAAGTGACCTCCTCCTCGCTTGATTATTTGTTAATGAATGTGGTTACTAAGTTCATTACTATTGGCACGTGGGAATAACGACATTTTTCTTTCTACCATTAAATTATTTGAAACTTTTTTTTTAAAGTTGAGTTCCAAGGACAAACGTTTGCAGGTGGTTATGGTTGCTTCACAACCACGTAATAAAAGTTGTTAACTCTTTTGTTCCATAGTGTTGGCAATAGGCCATTAGGCTGAACAAAGATGAATTCTTACCACCCAGAATTCCATCGATGCTGTGATCTTTTCTGTTCTGATCCAACTCGTCTTTACTCCCTTTGCCTCCTCTGAGCACCCTGCTGATAGAGCTGACACTCGGAGCTGTATTTCTGTCGCAGATTCCCTCCTTCACATAAAATAAAAATGAACAAAATTGAAATAAACATGAGAACATGAAAATTTGTCAATATTGTTATAATTTTGTAATTTTTTTAAAAATAGTACCTTCATAAGTCGATCTCTTATTTCCCAGCTAAATATTCCCGGGTTTTCTTTCTTGTATTGGTCAACCCTTTTTTCAACCTCGGGTGTAGCAACTCTTGGTTTGCTGCCTCCTATAACTCCTGGACGAATACTTCCGGTTTCCTATTAAAATTAAAAGATAATGTAAAGTCGAGTTTATTTATATTGTATAGTTTTTAACCTGGTATCTGTTGAGTATTTTAGAGACACATCCATGGGAGACCCTTAATTGCCGGCTAATGACACAGGGACGAACACCAGCAGCAGCCATTTCCACTATTTTCAAACGGATGTGGTTAGGTAGAGGGCGGCCATTGATAAATACACCCCCTAATTGGTTAACACGACCTTGGCCTGTAAAAACATTTGTAAATAGAACTTTGTTAATTATTCTAAAAATAAATGAACTGGAAAGTTTTGGAAAATTTTTTTTTATACATTCTTTTAAAAATTAATCAAAAATAAACCAAAAACTGATATTTATTTTGAGGTATATTTTTTCTATCACTTTGTAGATGAGTTTATATTACTTTTTCACTTAAAAAAAATTATATTGCATAAAACCAAATTACTACACTTATATTGGGTGGTAATCAAATAACTCAATTCAGCTGAACTGCATTCTAAAACCGTTGTGTAATTACAACAACACATTTTAAATTTAATTCAACCAAAATTTGGTTGATTTAAATTTAAAATAAAATTGCAAGTGTACTCAGAGATTGATTTTTTAGAATGTGTAATTGAATGATATTCCCCTGTCTCTGGATTAAATCATTAAATAATCGATATTCAATATAACAAAAAGTAAAAACATTTTGTCTGCAATTAAATTAAACCACTACAAACAGATGCAAATTTTATAAGCGGGATGTCTCCTCAAGAAGGCCGTTTATTGATAAAAGTTCAATATTTCTCAAAGTTTTGAAAGCTATTGAACTTTTATCAAATTGCTTTTAGACAGAATTAGAGTTATACAATAAAATCGCGCAAATTTTCACCAATTTAGATCACACTTTTAGATCGTTAACTTTGAAATACCAAAAGTTAACAGATGAAGTCTTCTCATTTAAATGTTAATATTAATTACAGAATTTTAAAGGTATCTATACGTTATATTTTTGTGAATCTTACCTTCGGCCAATTGCTTATCACGGACAGAACTATCAACGAGTTTCATTCTACACACCAATTGAGAACTTCGCCGTTCAAGTGCCCAACCAAAGTGAAGACCAGATGCATGTTACAACTTTATTTTAAACTAAAGAGCAAATGGCCAAAATGGCGGACAGCCATTTAAGGGGCAATAAAAAAAGGGGCAATTGGACCCCATGGGACCATGGGATGGTGTGAACAATGATCAAGATAATGTCTTGACACCCGTGTGACAATATTAAATGAGATAAGGAAGTGCACACAAACAAAGTCATGTTTTTTATCTCTTTGAAAGGTACCTGTCATCATTGAAAAAAATATAAATTAGTCCACCTTAGAAATTTAAAATGGTAAAGGTGATTACTCTTAAGTGTAACTCCGAGACTCAGAGGTAATAATACATTGAACATGTGCAAAACACATGGTCATGAATGATAAGGGTGAAATTGGGGTTAATTGTTTGGCAGGCTCTAAAGGGTTTCCCATTTTCTTTTCCAAAATGATTTTACAACACTGAAGAATCTATTGGTTCATTTGGTTTCAATTACAATTTTTGAGTTTTAAATTGATTAATGTCTTAACAATCGAACATACTCCCTTACAAATATTTTGATCATTTTTTGGTTAATTTTTAATTATATAACAGGTTTTTTTTAAATCAGAAAAGTTCATTTATTGGTTATCTCCTAATCACTAAAATATGATCAAGTGATCATTTTTTTAGTCATTTTTAGTCAACTTTTTATTTTAACAGTGATCAACTAAAGTTGATCCATTGAGTTTGGGATCCAACTAAATGGTTCACCAATGACTACAAAATGATGACAAACTGATGTGATGACATTCTGATTACAAAATAATCAAATAATTAGTAAGCATTAGAACAAAAGAGGAGCTTGTAAACTTATATTCCAATAAATTGAAATTTTTCAAAACATTTAGTCTTATTCAGTAAATTTTATTAATTACTGTGTATAAGATAAATGTGTATGCAATAAACTAGTAATCAGCTGGTTATAAAATGCTAGCAACAAAATTTATTACATTTTACATGGTAATCGCAGTACAAATGTAATAAAGATCATTTGCTGGCATACATTTTCGCATATAGGAATTATAATCTTAAAACAGTAATATCGAACGAATTCTTCAATCAAATTGAAGTGCAAATTGTATGCGAAAAGTGCATGTCCAATTGAAGTCTCGTCCTGTTGTATACAAGAACTGACCAGAAAACATGATTAAACTTCGCTATTTCTTTAGGACCCTTCACCTACAAGAGGGCCTCTCGAGGGTCTTTTGATGGTCCTTGATGGCGTTTGATGGCCAATGACTTTCAAATGTGGTCAACAGTACATCTTGACCAACAACAAGTGATGAGTCAGCAAAAACCACCCTGAGGTGTCACTTCTAAGCTGATGTACAAACATTCCTTGTATGTAATTGACCACAACTATCAAGCAGATGCATGTACGGTGCACTATTAGACCTAGGGTTAATCAACTTGTTATACAAGTTGATGGTGTACTCTTTGAACTCTTAAAACATGCTGTAAAACTACTCAACTTTTTTTTATTGTTATTAAAAATCTGAAAATTTTAAAAATAGAAACTTCAGTCATCCATCTTTCTTTACCACCCTGGTGACTGAGGAGGAGGTCTTTGGTGTGAATTAGGCAAAATATAAAATAAGTAAGGAAGGGAGGTGAGTGAAAAGTCTTAAGGCATACAAAGTGACTTTTGGGCTAAATGCACTTTTGGGCTATGACACTAGTTTAAAGAAGTGGAAATCCGCTTAAAGAGGACCATCACAACGCCCCTAGGGGCACATGACAGTTGACGACCTTTCAACACACTCACTGGGCCGGAATAAAACCCCAAGAGGGGATCGCAGCTAAAGGATACCACCCAGGAGAAACCAAAACAATATCTATGGATTAGTATAACATAAAACATGCCGGCAAGCCAAAAAGATTCCACTTTCAATATGGATTTTTTATATGAATAGAACTTAAAATGTCGTTTGGGGAATGAACATAGGGGATCAGCTGCTGGAACTTTGAGTTTAACAAAATTGGTTGTGTGTTTACACTGAACTTCTGAGTTTTATAGAGTTATTTTTGGTTATTTTGCCCGTTTTAAACCGTTTTAAACCGTTATAAAAATACAATTTATTTGTAATTTTGTAATTACACGTTTATAAAATCTTCATTTTGCAATCATTTTGTTATCATTGATGGTGATGATGATGCAAGTGTATAACAATCAATTGCAATCATTTGATTACATCATCGATAATTGATTACATTGGACTTTTATTGACAAATAGTCAGTGATTAAATGTGATCACAGCTTAATTCAAAAAAGTAATTGTAAAAATAACTCACAAATGATCAATTTTTTTGAATTG
>JAQGAS010002043.1:0-13043 GCA_034686365.1 Pachymerium ferrugineum
TCCACAGTCTTATGGATGGGGCAAATCAGAAGCGTTTGCAGTCAATAATTTAAGCCTAAATATTTATGAAGGGCAGACCACGGCTTTGCTCGGTCACAATGGCGCTGGAAAGACGACTACAATGTCTATCTTAACTGGTAAATTAGAATTTTGATTTTTACAACTGAATGATCAATAAATTGATAATATATTTACAGGAATGTTTCCACCGTCAGAAGGAACGGCTTATATAAAGGGGCATAACATACGTACTGATATTGACAGTGTGAGAAATAATTTGGGGCTATGTCCTCAACATAACATGTCGTTTGATAGTCTAACTGTCGAAGAACATTTGTTATTTTTTTGGAGGGGTAAAAATTGACATTTATTAATTAAATGATGATATAAAGCTGAAACTTTTATTGTAGTTAAAGGTGAATTCTTGGAAACAATTGAAGATTGACGTGAATGAATTGATAAATAAGCTGCAATTGGGTAGTAAGAAAAATACTTTTGCCAGCAATTTGTCTGGGGGAATGAAAAGGAAATTGAATTTGGGTATTTCATTAATTGGAGGACCCAAAGTGAGTTTGAAAGAGTTTGAAATTTGAAGAGAGTTTAAAAATTTAAATTTTGAATTTACAGGTTGTTATGTTGGACGAGCCCACGTCTGGAATGGATCCTGAAGCCAGAAGAGCAATTTGGGATTTATTACAAGAATGCAGATCAAATCGATGCATTGTATTGAGCACTCATTTCATGGAGGAAGCTGATGATTTAGGCGACAGAATTGCAATTATGGCGCGTGGACAAATTGAATGTTGTGGTTCTCCTTTATTTTTGAAAAAACGATACGGTATTTTATTAAAAAAGAAAAATTTAAATTTCAAATTTAATTTCCATTTTGATATTTGCAGGTGCTGGCTACCATTTAACTATCAATGTCGAAGATGATGCAAATATTGATGAAATATCTAATAATGTATACCGTTTCGTTACAACTTCCTTTTTAAAAAATAATTCCAATACTGAATTGTCGTACATTTTACATCTTTCACATTCAGTTTATGACTGGAGTTGGTGGCGTTTTATTTTGGTTCGTTTCTTTTCTGTGGGATTTTTTTATTTTGTTTTGTTTCTATTTGCATAATGATTTTGTATTTATTTGCACAAACATAACCCTCAACAAGAACATCTTTCATTTCTTTTCGAATCGATCGTAAATTTTCAGCTCGATTAAGGCCAAAAACATTAGCAAAGTTTGTCAAAATCGAATCACAACGAGTAGTTTGCAAACATTTAACGCCGGATAAATCGTTTCGTAAAGAGAAACTTGTATCAGGATGTATAAGGGCGATGCTTTCAATCCTCGTGCGAATGTCTTCCAAGTCCAAACTTTCCAAAATATTTTTTCTTCTCACGGGTAAATTATATAAAAAGTTGTAGACGGTGAAAGTTGCGCCTAAACTCGGTCTTTCTACTTTGGATTCGCCAATTTGAATTTCTTTTCCGTGACTAAAAATTTTGCAATAAGTTTTTGGTTCGTGTTTGAATTTTGTTACGATTTCCACGACTCCTGACACATCTCTCATACTTGCTATGGCTTCTCCTCGAAATCCGTACCATTCGAGGTTTTTCAGGTCCTTTAACGAGTGGCATTTACTCGTCGCATACCTACGAAAATAAAGATTTATTTATATTTTTATGTTTATTTTTAAGTTTTTCCTACAACCTTCCGCGTAATAATTTCAGTTGTTCGTAAGTTATACCCGATCCGTTGTCTACAACTTGAATTTTCATGTGATGAAGATCAACACGCACAGCGATACAGGTAGCACCGGCGTTAAAGAATTTAATATTAATTCTTCTACGCACTGACGAGGACACGTTATCGCGACTCCTGATCGTAATTTTGACTGCACATCAGGCGGTAAAACTTTTATACTCATCGAAATTGATTTAAAACATTTAAAACGATTATTAAAACCTAGTATAGAGGATATTTAAGATTAAGCTGCCATTTGTAAACAGATGCAGTCCCGCACCAAATGTTTTTGACGGGCGGCATTGGTTGTAAATGCATGAAAAACGATTTTTAATAAAATTCAGTATGAAAATAAAAATTCAGTTTAAAAACAAGATTGACACACAGGCAATAAATTTTATAGTCTATTTTTATTCGAAAAAAGTTTGCTAATTTTTAGTATTTCTACGATGTTGCCTGAATCGTAAATGACAAACGGCAAATCGATTCTGTCATTTGTAGATATCGCCGATAAAAATAAATCGATTCTGATCGACCCGCCGCATTAATATCTAAACAGGTGCTCACATCTTGGACGAATATGTACATATTCATCCAAGCTCACATTGTGGTAAATGACGCTACAATTCCGAACTAATCTTAAACCTAAATCCAAGGTTGAGGGAGCTTCTATAAGTACTCCCTCATAAATTTGAGGGATCGATCTTCAAAAAACATCGATCTTTTGATCAGGATCGATTCTAAGGGCACTATAAATTGTCGACGAGTAAAGTAACTAGTAACGCCATTTTTGGTCTGAGATCCAAGTTCCCGTTCTAGTTTTAACACTATCGTGTTAGTGTTATACAACACAGAAAATAGTAAGCATTTCTTTAAATCTAGTGATATATTTCACCTTAAAATTTGTAATTGTTTGTCCTTGCCCCTGTGTTTGGAATCTAGTATTTTGTCAATGAAAGTGAGAAAATTTTCTGTTTCGACGTTCTGGTAAGTTTTAGTTATAGTTTTAGAACATTTAAAGTAAAGTCCGCGCAACTTGAGTCACCAGTTTTACACTTTGATTTAAAAATTAAAGAAGCACCAGGGATGAATCCATTTATTGTGCCCTTTGAAGCTGGTACTTTCATCCCAGTCATTGTTGATGAATCCTGCCAGGCTTTAGTTGAGGTGTGACTAGTATGCAGATACGACAAAATCTCATTTATTTAATTTTTATTTATAGATAACAAAACCAGGGAAATAAATGTAAAAAAGGTAAAAAAGTGACGGAACAGACAAACAAACCAGGAATTTGTCCCCAAACAGAAGTTTGTGTTAACGCAATTTCAGTGTGTGAATATTTGCGTGGCAACCAAATTGCTCCGGTAATTTGCAGCACTATTTGTGTTTTCTAATGGCTTTTAACAACTTGACCCTTCGTTTTTTTTTCTCCTCCTCCTCTTCTTTAGCTAATGCTATAAAAAAAAAATCTTTCATATTACTTTAATAATTTTTTTAACCTAACCTAACCTAATCCCATTAAGCAATCATTCCGCAATTTGAATTTATAGTGGTATATTTCAAGCACCTTGTCGTCGTAGACCACCGATTTTCTTTGATTGCAGCAAAGAAAAAATGGCAAACCTGCCGCAAAGCTCCGTGAGGCTTCAAATGCTGCATAATTATTGTCTATGGCAAATTTATGAAAATCATCTTTAAAGAACTCGGTAATATTCGCATTTTTCATTTTCAACAGTATTTCAAAAAATTTTTTCAAATTTGTTTTGTAATCCTTCGGTTCGGGTAAATATTGTTTGGGCCATACATGTATGGCCCAGATATTTTCGTTTAAGTCTTCTTTCTTTTCTTTTTGCGTTTTTTTTGTTTGTTTGATTTCTGGTCCTATTGCCGAGGTACTGGCAGTGGTCTCGACAGAGTCCGAGTCCATAGGCGCTGGTTCTTTTTTTTTAACGTATGTTTATTAATTTTTTTATTAAAAGTTAAAAAAAGATTTTTTATACTTACGCTTCTTTTTTTTGTAGGTTTGCCTGCGAGGGAGTGAGCTGACTAAATTATCATCTATATAATCATCATCAGGAACTTCAAAATCCATCATTTGGCACTCAAAGTCGTCTTTCATTTCTTTTTGCGTTTTTTGCGTTTTTTTAATTTCTGGTCCTATTGCCGAGGTACTGGCAGTGGTCTCGACAGAGTCCGAGTCCATAGGAGCTGGTTCTTTTTTTTTAACGTTTTTTTATTAATTTTTTATTAAAAGTTAAAAAAAGATTTTTTATACTTACGCTTCTTTTTTTTGCAGGTTTGCCTGCGAGGGAGTGAGCTGACTAAATCATCATCTATATAATCATCATCAGGAACTTCAAAATCCATTTGGCACTCCATGCCACAAGTCTCAAAGGGTTAATTTTAGGTCCTAATGTTCAATCTTCGCCCACTAGAGGGAGACCAGTCAATGCTAGGGATGTGAAGATGCGAAATGAAGAAAAGAAGAAATTACAGTTAGAAATGAGGAAAAGAGAACAAGAATTGATTAAAGAACAACAAGCTGAGATTGACAGGATGAAACAAGAGAAGATTAGAGAAGAAAAGGTGAGTTTTAAAAAGTTTGTCAAGTGTGAAAAATTTAAAAAAAAAAAAATGAAATGATGCACACATCCGGTAAGGCCCACTTGACTGCACTTGGTTTAAAGTGTCTGAAAATTGTAAAATAAATTTATTAGGTCAGGGAAGAAAATTAACCCCAATGTTTATTTTTATTTTTCTTGAAACGGAAATGGCGTGTATTGTTCTTGGTCGTTTCCACAGAAACTGTTCTTTCTTCTTAGCGAAGAAAGAAATACAATATGATTTCATCATTTAATGTATATTTTAATTTTAATATAGTTTAAATAATTTACACTTTTAGGCTTAACGTAATAAGAAATTAACCTTAATAAGAGTTATGACATAGATTAAAAACGATTGCCTAAAATGGTATGAAAGATTTTAATTTACGATTTTGACACCAGTTGGCCTTGAACAAAGCCGCCATTGTGTCCGGTGGATAAATATTTTTAATAATGAAATGAAATAATATTAAGCAGATGTTTCATTTATGTTCCAGGCTCAAAAAGCTCGATACAAGGAAGCCGCAAGCCAAGTCATTCTCAGCCGCCTGATCGTCAAATAACATCGACTGCGAGATCAACACCGAAAAT
The DNA here is from genome assembly GCA_034686365.1 of Pachymerium ferrugineum. Taxonomy (NCBI): domain Eukaryota; kingdom Metazoa; phylum Arthropoda; class Chilopoda; order Geophilomorpha; family Geophilidae; genus Pachymerium; species Pachymerium ferrugineum. Next base: position 4,942 of record JAQGAS010002043.1, read on the forward strand.
AGATTCGGAAAATGTTATGCCGACATCGTCAAGGTCAAATAAATCTGTGCAGACAAGTCCAACGAAACTTTCGCCTCCCAAGAAGAAAGTGGAAAATCCTATTGAATTGTGTCTAGCGGTGAGGCAATATAGCTATAGATTGTGGTTAAGAATATAAAAAAATTTAGAAATTTTTGGTTTTGATTTTGTAGATTTTTTTTAATATTAAAAATTCGAACGTTAGGTCTAATTCTTTTTTTTTTTTTTTAGGATCAGTACTAGTATTTGTCCGAGCTTGACAGGTCATTGAAATATCAGGAATTTTAAAACTTCTGATGTCTATTGGTTATTTTTTAGACATTAATTGCTGGTGGACTATGAAGATTACATCAAAACTCGGGTAACGCGTTATTCGCCATTGCACCTTCGTTCTGATGATCTTGATTCCCTTCCCTCAGAATTATTATTTAATTGTCAAAAGTGAAAAGCTTTTTGTGAAAAGCTGAAATGTATCAGTCGCAGGCGGTGTTCTCTGGACCGAGTCGGTTAGGCCCGTTTCAGGTTAAGGCAGCGTGAATGTGGGTCTGGAAAAGTAAAGTTACACAATTTTTAACAGGTTCGTTATATTAATGATGTAAAATTTTTTATTCAAATATTTTTGGGCTTCAAATGTGTTTTAATTCTGGCGGGTTAAGCCTCGTTCGTTGTTCGGTTATTCGCCATTGCGCCTTCGTTCTGAAAATCATGATGCCTTCCCTCATTATTATTTTTAATTTTTCCACCGCCTGTTTAGCGTAGTTAAAAATTTGGGCTGCGGTCGTTCTACGACGTTTTTTCGGCTCTTTTTTTTTTTTTTTTTTTTTTTTTTTTTTTTTTTTTTTTTTTTTTGTTTATTTGATGCTTCTTTTCAATTTCTTGAATGACCTCAGCGTCCAAGAATGACCCCTGTAACTGATGTAATTGTCACTGTAGTTGTAGGCGATTGAGCGGTGAAAATATTTGTTTGGTGCCAGCTACTTTTCCACTTTTTAATCGGTTTTGTAAATGAAAAACATCAGTCGCAGGAGGTAATAAAACTTATTAATATTCTTACTTTATTGCACTCATAATCTGTACTGTGAATACACTTCATAAAGCAGTTTAGGTCTCTGGACCGAGTACACTTTATGAAGCAAGTAATATCCGACTTCTTAAGCCTCATTCAAGGAGTCGGTTAGGAAGTGTGAATGTGGGTCTGGAATAGTAAAATTACACCCAACTTCCTGTTAATTACCCATAAAAATGCTTAACTGATTGATTTCTACCACAACAGGTTTAAAAAAAAGTAAACTTTAAAAAGGAAATATGAATTGACCGAAAGTACTGCCTCTAATTATTGATAAATATTTATTTTTATGGTAATTTACGTTTTTCTTACCATTGAGGCTTCCATGTTCTTATATTAGCCATTTATTTTATTTACTACCTTTAAAAGTCATCATAGTTCAAAATTCATCATAGTTTGGTCAACTGGCCGAGGATAAGCATATGACCGCGTTATGGCCTTGTTTAGTTGAATAAATAATCTTTTTTAGTTATTTACTCTTGGAGTAAATAGAATTTTCTATTTATTTCAACCCTTTTGGGACAACTGTCCCTAGGCAGTTACATACTTTAGACTACTGTTTAAAGTAACTACTTTAACGGTTGAAGATAATAATTTATCTTTAATTGTGACCCCGTCACACGTGGCCTCGTATGAGCAGGATTGCAGTTGTCATTTTTCTAACTCCCTCTCCTGTAATCAATACACCTTTTTCCTTTTCTTTCAATTGCTGTACTATTTTGTTGGCTTCCTAATTGCAACTTTTTAATCATTAAGCGTCAAATTAAGAAAACTAATGGATTTAAAGTTTGTTCTTAATCCTCGAATGTGCGACCAAACTCTAATCCTCGAATGTGCGACCAAACTCTAATCCTCGAATGCTGTATGAATAATTTCGAATTCTTTCGATCTTGTCAGCTTTTAGTCATACTGCCCCATCATCTTCCATTGTAATTTAACTGAAATATTCAAATTTAGAATATTATTAACTTGAAAATAATATTAGGTTTGCAAGTTGCAATTTTTAACTAAAATAGGTTGAAATTAATTACCTAAACACGAGTCGCTTGTAATTTCCAGCTCAGCAAAACTTGGAGCAGTTGGACTGTAAGAATTACCGATTTTCGGAGTTTTATCTTCGGTGATCTTCGGTGATGTATCGATACATTATCACCGAGTGACATACGCAACGAATAAGCCCAAAAATAATTGCAGGTATTATAAATCCAGCAATTAACACTAGTAAACTTAAGCTGCTGTAACATTTTAAAAGAAAATTTGTTGTTAACTGGAAAATAATATTAGGTCAAACAAGCGTCCTGGCCGTTTGAGTCCATAGATGGCTTTGTTGAATTTAAAATTTCTATTTTCCTCCCCTTTCTTTATAAAGTTTGGTGGTTGGCTCATACAAAGAAGTTCATCCAATTATTTTTTGCATTCTTGGCATCCCAATGCTGTGTTTGAAGTTCCTGCTCAATGACAATGGCTAATAGAATTCGCAAGGAATTGTATTTTAGCACTGGGGCATAAACTTCAAAATAGTCAACACCCCACTGCTGACAAAAGCCCTTGGCCACCAAACGGGCTTTATAACTATGAATGAAACCATCAGGATTGTAATTTATCCTAAATACCCAACGATTTGGTAAAACTTTGACACCTGGTGGTGTGTCATTTGCTATTAATGCATCATACTCTGCTTTCATGGCACATTTCACTGGATTTCAATGGATCAGCATTATGTGTTTGGCAAAGCCTTTGGTTGTGATGTTATAAGCACACTTGCATTGGGTAAATTTGACGTTGTTTCTTGAGCACTGCTTTCATTCTCTGGTGCTAGAGTAATGTGGGTAATTTCTGCTGGTTGTTCTACTTAGGATTCTTCCACAACGGGTTGTTCCACCCATTCGTCCAACACTATCCAATCAGCTGGCCACTCGTCTACGATGATCCATTTTATGGAGGTAAGAGAAACCAATGTGTTGGCCTTGGCCGACAAGATCTTAGTTCTGTATTCACGTGGAAGTTGCAGGACTGATAAAACCCATTTTTTGATAAAACTGCCTATGCCTATGCTGATCGAATGTCGTTCCAATTATTAGCTGGTACACCCAACATTAAAAAAATCTTTGGGTTCCCCTCCCCTATTTTTCTTTTTGGAACCACAAGGGTGACCCGCCACCGCTTCCACGTCAATAGCTTCATAATTCTTCTGTTTCTTTGAAACTTGTAAACATAAATCCATGCGTAGATGTTCAACTGATGATTTTTCTTTAACCTCAAGCAAAGATGCACCTGAGACATCTTCTTGAAATACTGCATCAAGGGAAATGATAATTTGACCTGTCGTGGGTTCATAAAAATCACCATGCTTTTCTGTTATGGGAATATCCCACAAATATACAGGATACAGTTTTGGCATCCAATTTCCCCAAGTCTCTCCTGCTTGGATCTTTAATTATTCGACAAAAATTTGTTGGTATGACTTTGGTTCCTTTGCTGTTACTTGTGCGGTGGAATTCGTAGGTGATCCAGCCAAAGTCGTGGAATTCTAATAAGAAATCAATTTTTATATATTCAATCGTAAATAAAGATTTTTTTTTGGATGGAGTGACAATCATATTTGAGTGTTTCAGTTTTTAAATATGGGTGAAGATTTTGCGTCTTGGGAAAGATGTGGGAAACTCTCTATAATGGTAGGAAAGTTTTGTAGAGTAACGTAACCCCTCCGTTAGTTCGAGCGTGATACTGCGGATTCTTGGTCAGGCGAGATATTGATAGTGACATGTAAAGCATGTCAGCATTCACCGACAAAATGGAAACCAATGTTTTGGCCTTGGCCAACAAGATCTTAGTGCTGTATTCACGTGGAAGTTGCAGGGCTGATCAGCAGAAAACGTTTTTACTTTCAGTGGATGCTTTATCAAGCAAAAACTGAACTACGACACGATTTTTTATACCCACATTTCGTTACTAATTGTGAGGGAATACGTAAGGCTTTCCAGATGCCGACATGTTTTTAGGAAACACAAGAGACAATTGGATGGTCTTTCCGGCGTTAAACTTCATTTTTTTCTTTCCTTTTTTCCTCGTGTAACGTCTTAATTGTAATCAGCTGTCTTGAGGACTGTGATGCATAAGATTTGTTTCCTATGGTTTACCATCTGGCCTTTCCATGGCATCAATGATAAGGTGATAAATAGCCTGTATTAAATTATGCTTTATCTTAAAATAATCAACTCCTTGGATATTTCGTTTTTCCAAAATGAACCCAATCTGATCCAATTTTTGAAGGAAATGTTGGTTTCTTTCTAAAATCATCTGTAGGTGTTCTTCTCGAAATGAATCCTTCAATTTCATGAGATTGTGCAATGTTTCTTTACTTAGTTTTATTGCAACATTGTTTTTTTCCATCTTGCATTGTACATTGTAAAAATGGTGGGAACCATTTCTGAGCAACAAAAGATTTAATCGAAACTATATTTACATAAAGAGTGCATATTATTTACAATTCTTATAAAATCGGCATAAACAAGAAGTTCCTGACTAGTGTACTTTGGGATTCCTGCATTGAACCCTGTACTTACTATATCACAATCTACATCTATTGCATAATCTTTTACCATCTTTGGAATACCTCCAGTGGCAAGTTTTTTTAATACCACATGATGATGATGTACATACTTTTTCGTCTGAAACGTTTAAAAAAAATTAAAATAGAAGACACTACAACCATTGAGTTGGATATCCAACTCCATGCTATAACAAGGATATTTTTACTTTGTGAAGTAACCTGTGAATTTTTATTAGGTTAATCAATAATAACTTGCATTGTACATGTACTGGTGATAAATTTGAAACACATCAAATTCATGCTATAACTTGCAATGTACTTAATAACATTAAGTCCATAAGTACACATCCACATTGAGCCAGTTCGCACTCCTCATTATTGACAAGTCTAGGATAGGTATGACTCATACCGTAATGAGTCGGAGACGACGAGAAAATGATAGGCGATTGCAGGACGAATTCGCCTCTGGAGGACCGCACACCCATAAATTGGGGACCGTCTAGCGCCATTAAGAATTCGTAAGAGATGTCGACCGTATATCTTCCGGAACCGGAACATCATGTTCCATGTTCCTAACTTAATAACGGCTGTGGTGGTGGAAGATTCAATGTCGACGAAGGTTGTCCATTTACACGTAAATGTAACGCGTGTCGCAAGAGTGCACTCATCCATTTCTGGAAGACTTCGGCAAGCTGATCAATTGGTTCATTGTCGCTTCCTTCCTACTCACGCAGCTTGAGTGGAACGATCGGCTCATGCACGAATTCGGTGTCGGAATCCAGTCCAATGGCTTCCTCAAGTTGGGCTCGGCATGCCGCTGCACAAGGGATCTTGTCGACCCAATGGTCATAGATCTCCTTTAGGCATTTAACGGATACCTGGGCCGAGATCGCTGACTCTTAGATATCAATGAGTTGTGCGTTCTGGAGTCTTTCGCGACAGTCGAAAAAATGCGGCCTGAAAATTCCTGATTTTTTGGATAGTTGCTAAAAAAATTAAAAGCTGGAATTAATAAATAGCCTAATGACTATTTATTAGGTCGTTATAAATATTTACCCTCAAGAGGTTGGCCATAGATCAATTTCTGTTGCACTTCGAGGGTAATAATACCTAACTGCTGATTCAACCGGTCAGCTGTTCGGGCTGCGCGGCTTTCACGTTCTGCATTAACAGGTTCATCATCCCCCATCACCGTGGCCGATGATGGTGGCGGTGGGGGCCAGAGGACATCATGCGCCTCCTTACAGGTGGGGCATTGAGCCTGAAATGGGAACCTAATTAGTTTGTGAATACAATTTACAGACGGATAAATTTTGCCTTGCGCTTTCCCTCGGAGAATTCGATCGGTCAAGCCAAGGCGAGCCAGCTGGCCGCTGGCCCGTCCCAGCACAATTAAAACAAGTGCCCCAGTGCGGCCCGCCCACGGCTCATGAATTCATTTATTCTGGCATTCCAAATCATTTAACTTGGGACGAAGGCCTTAAAAGATGGAAACGAAGAATAAGGGGTGGAAAGAATGTTATTGGTCGAATGTACAGTTTCACCTTCATAATGTTTTTAATAATAATAATTGTTGTTTTAAATCTAAAGTCTAATCATAATTTTAATAATAATAATAATTGCTGTTTTAACACATTTCTTTTGTTAATTTATTATTTTCTTTATAAAACATAGGGATTCGAGAAGGATAAAGAATTTGGAGAGTGATACAGAAAAGAACAGTTTCAAAGAAAATACAAGTTTAAAACGTTAGACATCTTTGAAATTCGAGAACATTAGCCATTCGCACGCCATACATAATCCACATGGCTCATGGTTTGGGAGAATCTTGACGCGCGGTGGTGGCATGAGTTTCGGGGGCTGCGGCGGTTCCCTTTCTCCTCCGTCAAAAATTTGAAATTGAATGAACATTTTGTCAGCATTCTGTTCTTGATTGAACTGTTTGCACAACTCTTTCAGATCATCTTGTCTTTTTTTAATTTTCTCCTATGCTCCTTCTGTAATTTGTATCTCATCCAAGGGGTCTGGGTTAAAACCGTCATGATAATGAAGTAACCTGCGAATTTTTATTAGGTTAATCAATAATAACTTGCATTGTACATGTACTGGTGATAAATTTGAAACACATCAAATCCATGCTATAACTTGCAATGTACTTAATAACATTAAGTCCATAAGTACACATCCACATTGAGCCAGTTCGCACTCCTCATTATTGACAAGTCTAGGATAGGTATGACTCATACCGTAATGAGTCGGAGACGACGAGAAAATGATAGGCGATTGCAGGACGAATTCGCCTCTGGAGGACCGCACACCCATAAATTGGGGACCGTCTAGCGCCATTAAGAATTCGTAAGAGATGTCGACCGTATATCTTCCGGAACCGGAACATCATGTTCCATGTTCCTAACTTAATAACGGCTGTGGTGGTGGAAGATTCAATGTCGACGAAGGTTGTTCATTTACACATAAATATAACGCGTGTCGCAAGAGTGCACTCATCCATTTCCGGAAGACTTCCCTGTTCATCTCGCCAGCTTCGAAACAGGCGAGGCACGGCCGTTTCCAATGGAAGATATAGCCCCACCCTGAACAGAGGGACATTAATTAACCATAAAAATGCTACTTTCAAAAGGGTTGATAAGAAATAATATTCCAGACTAAAAATGTTGTGGATAAAATTAGTTAAATTTTATAAAAAAAAAAAAAGTTTTACCTCTAATTTTTATTAAACAGTTCACCTACTGAGATACTCTTCTTGTATGGACAGTCTGATACTTTTGTCACACTTTGAAAGTAATAATGTGGCTTTTCTTTAAAAGTTTGATGAAAAACCTCATCTAACTACCAGTTTAAAACTGTCTCTGAAACTCTATTGTCCCCTTTGGGACAATCCTTAGCCAAATTTTCGGCACCTTCAGAAACAGCATGTTTTAACTCGCGTGTATAATGGGTATCCGAGAGTGTGATGTTTTCGTAATCTTTTGGATTGCACTATTTCGCTAATATTCTGTGTTGTAGTGAAAACACCTTGATCGTGTCTTTTTTGGGTTTGGATGCAGTGCATCGTGTGTAGAATCTATAATAATAAAACAAAGTGTCTGTCTGTCTGTGTGTGTGTCCGTCCGTCTATGCATTTAAAAACTACTGATCCAAGAAACCTGAAATTTTGCACAAAGGTAGTTTACATACCAAGGATGTGCACCTTGGTTTTAGATTTTTAAATTTTTGAGTTTAAACTACCTAAAAAAGTGAAAATCGTTAGCGTCGTCTGCTATTTCGAAGACGAAATTAACAGCACCAGATGTCGTGTCACTTGCAAATGGCTACCGATTTGCTTTCTCCGCTTCGGCGGAGTGTTTGTGTTTAGTTCAACAAATATCTCACCCATCCACGGGAAATCTACTAGCGGTTGGGTAGTAAAAATGGAATTAAATACATTCGATTGAAACTGGGTTTTTT
>JAQGAS010002044.1:0-13036 GCA_034686365.1 Pachymerium ferrugineum
ACAAGAAAGGTTGAAAGAATTCGGCGCTGTAGATTCGGTAAAGCTATACAAAGATTGTTTTAATAGTCTTATAATAAATCTTCATTTGCTCATACATTTAGAATTATTACTCTGGAACAATTGTACTGGCTACTGTTAAAGGAGATGTTCATGACATAGGAAAAAACATTGTAGCAGTTGTTTTGGGCTGCAACAATTTTAGGTAAATGAAAAAAAAACAATATCAATCACGAATTTCGATTAGGGATTTTTTTTTTTCTTTTTTTAGGGTTATTGATCTTGGCGTGATGACCCCTTGTGAGAAAATCATCAAAACAGCTATTCAAGAAAAAGCAGACATTATTGGTTTGTCCGGGCTAATCACGCCCTCACTTGATGAAATGGTGCACGTAGCAAAAGAAATGCAGCGTTTAGGAATGGTCGTACCTCTTTTAATCGGTGGAGCAACCACGTCTAAAACTCACACTGCAGTAAAAATTGCTCCTAAATATAATCAACCGACCATTCATGTATTAGATGCGTCAAAAAGTGTTGTAGTTGTAAGCAAACCTTGTTTTAAATTTCGTAAATTAAGAATCATAACACGTTCTTGAACTTTTTCAGTGTTCAAGTCTTCTCGATTTAAATAACCGGACCGAGTTTATCGATTACATTAATGAAGAATATGAGGAAATTCGAAATGATCACTACACTAATTTAACAGAACAAGAATTTTTAACTCTCGAAGAAGCTCGCGCACGAAAATTGCAACTCGATTTTAACCCCGGTACACGCTCAGAGTAAATTGACTAAATAGTTTTAATTAAAAAAAACATTTTACTTCTTAGTGAGGCCACAGAAAGTCGGTACACTCGTTTTCCGAAATTACGATTTGTCACAACTCGTTAGTTATATTGACTGGAAGCCTTTTTTTGACGTTTGGCAACTGAGAGGAAAATATCCCAATCGTGGATACCCGAAACTATTTAAAGATAAAACGATTGGTGAAGAGGCGAAGAAATTATTTAACGACGCTCAAAAACTATTAGAAACTGTAATACGAAATCGATGGTTAAAGGCGCATGGAGTGGTTGGATTTTTTCCTGCGAATAGTGTCGGCGATGATATCTGCATTTATGAAGAGAATTGTAGGGAGAAAATGGTTGCCACTTTGCACGGGTTAAGGCAGCAAGTATAACGTTTTTATAATCGTTTTTGGTTTTTGTTTTTAAACTTCTATTTTTTTATTTTTAGGTTGAGAAAGATGATAGTCCGAAGGAACCTTATTTATGCATGTCAGATTTTGTAGCGCCTGTTGAGTCAGGAGTTACTGACTACATAGGAATGTTCGCTGTTTCCTGTGGTTTCGGCGTGGACGAGTTAACAGAAAAGTGCGACTGATTTCTGGTGTTTGTTGGATATGAATTTTCACTTTGTTCAATTTATCAATTTTAGGTATAAGAAAGATTTCGATGATTATAAAATTATAATGATAAAAGCGTTGGCTGATCGTCTCGCTGAAGTAAAAATATTTTTAATATCACCAACTTAGCAGATTTTGTAGTTTTGTGCTTTAATTCTAGGCATTTGCTGAAGAGTTACACGAAAGAGTTCGCAAAGAATTATGGGGATATTCGTGTAATGAAGAAATGGAAAGTTGTGATTTGCTTAAAATTAAATATCAGGTTGAAAATGTTTTGTTGTTATTTATCAGAATTGATAATAATATCATTTTAGGGTATACGGCCAGCTCCGGGATATCCTAGTCAACCTGACCACACAGAGAAACGAACGTTATGGGAACTTCTTAACGTTTTCGAGTCAACTGGAATAGAGTTGACCGATTCGTTAGCGATGACACCCGCCGCATCGGTATGCGGCCTTTATTTTTCTCATCCGAAATCGACTTATTTCTCATTGGGAAAAATTCAGAGAGATCAAGTAAGTTTGCATTTTTTTTTTTTTTGTTTGTTTGCTTGTAAAAATGGTGTAAAATTTAAGTCGATTTTCGAAATCCAGTTTAACGTCGATTAAATTCAAGTTAAAATTGGCACATTAGATTTTTTTTTTTTAAATTAACCTTCTCATTAATTGATTTAAAAAAAAATATGGAACTCGAAAAATGTTCTCACGGTATTCAGTTTTAGAAGAAATCGAAATTTGAGATTTCTTATCACATACAGTATTTGCTTGATTTCTATGACTGGAGAAAAATCTGGCAAAACAGAATTCACTAAAAAGAGGCATGAATGGACTTTTTTTTGTTTTCAAAGGTTTAAAAATTAGTGATATAAAATGTCATTTTACGTTAGATTGCAGATTATGCTGCAAGAAAAAACATGGACATTATTGAAGTGGAAAAATGGTTAAGTCCAATTTTGGCTTATGATCCAGAGGAAATAGAAAAGGAATAAAATGAAATAGAAATATTTTTTTACTAACCTTTATTTGTTTACTAATAGTTTAGTAATCGTGTAAGGAAAAAAAAGGGTAAATAAATAATTAAATAACAGATTAAACTAAGTAACTCTATACGAAATGAAAACGAGGTTAACAGTTTCTAAATATATATTATTTTCTCGATTTCAGAAAAAAAAATTCTAATTCGGAAATATAATCACAACTCAAAGGGCATTGACTGGGCCAGTTTTGACTTTTATAAATTTTTCCCGAAATTTCTTCAATTTATTGAAATTAACAAAAATCAATTTGAAGTTACAGATTAAAAATTGAGATTTATTTGCACCTCAGTTAAATCAGATAGTAAATGTTGACCATGAGTATGAGATTTCTGTTCAAAGAGAAGCTCATGTCCTCTTATCACAAGTCAAGAGATCATTTCCTCTCACAAGGAGACAGTGAATGTTGCACACAGGGTTCTTTCTTGTAAGTATTACAGATAAATTTACTTTTTAGGTTTTAAAAATTTTTGACAAAAAAAAAAAGGGTGTTTTCTGCAAGTGAAAAACTTTCCATATTCAACAGAATACTCAAATTGAAATTGTTTACATTTTAAAAATATTTTTAAAAGTCATTTTTTAATTTTTAAAATTCATTAATGAAACTAAAAACACTCTACGATTCAAATAACAGTTAATCCTACTCAAAACTTGAAATCACAACTTCTTCCCACGGTACCTGACAGAGGTCAAACTGGGAGATTTTTTTTTTCCTTATTTTAAATTCTTATCTTTTGAGATGAGCAAAGTTTAGATTTAGGACCCTTGGATGACCATTATTGACACTCAACACCAATTTACTTACATTTTTTTTTTTTAAAATACCGAATTTAGATTTGCAGATGACGATGAATATTCCTCGACTTTGCTTGTGCATTTCGTTACTTTTACCCTCAATATCAGGATCTTTTAAACATACATTCCCATTTGGGGATAAGGTAAATGATGCTCAACTTGATAAACAAGATGACATTAGTTCTCTTGAGTTGCAATTACAAGTTCCAATCGTTTTTTATGACCAATCCTACAGTAGTGTATTTGTAAGTATAATAACATATTTTTCAATAAGAGAAATTCCATTTATTAATTTTTCATTTTAGATAAATTCCAATGGTTTGATATCATTCTACACGGACATTCCCATATTTTTCAACGTCCAATTCCCAATGGATTACCCAATAATCGCTCCTTTCTACGCTGATGTTGATACAAGTGGAACAGGAACAATTTATTACAGAGAATCAACTGATCATGGGTTACTACAAAGAGCTAATAATTATATTCAACAACATTTTACTAGTGGTTCAACTTTTGATGCTAAAAGTCTTTTAATTGTAACGTGGGATGCAGTTGGATCTTACAATGCAAAAACAGATAAAGTAAATTTTTTTTTGGGGGGGTGTGGGGAAATATTTTATTACTATTACTAATATTCATATTTTTCCAGGTTAATACTTTTCAATTAGTTATAGCGACAGACGGACAAACAAGTTTTTCATTATTCTTTTACGTTGACATACAATGGATTTACTGTGAGGGCAAATCGAATTTTCCAGAAATGAGAGCCCAAGCTGGTTTCATGGCGGGTGATGGAAAAACGACACTCATACCTGGTTCAGGAACTGATCAAATCAGAAATATTCACAAGTATTTTGTGGGTTTATATTAAATCTGAATAAAATTTACAGAATTTTGTGTTTAGAATATCAAATGTTGGTGACAAAGGTCTGTGGCTTTACGAAATAAGTCATACGCAAGCTGGTGGCAGTCTGAAATCACCTGATTTAAACATTGGAGAAAGTTGGTTAATATATTGAAATTTATTTTACATATAAATAAATGTATTTTCAATTCTTCAGCTGCAATTTCGTCTCATGTACCTCAGACTTGTTCAGTTGGTGCAGCGTTTTGTCATATCAGTGCCAAATGTGTTGACTACAACCCTGGTTACTGCTGCGAATGTGATCCTGAGTATTACGGAAATGGGAAAAGTTGTCTTAAGAAAGGTGTTGGAATATCAAATATTTTAAATTGCTTAATTCCAATAATTTATTTCTTGATCAGAGGAACCCCTGAGAATCAATGGCAAAGTCTCCGGTAACTTAAATGGCCAAAAGTTTGAAGATGCCGACTTGCACTCCTATGTCGTACCGAATGACGGAAGAGCTTACACTGCTATTAGTCGCATTGATGAGACACTTGGTTATGATATACAAACATTGTTGTCAGTTGGCGTTTCTGTTAGTTGGCTCTTTGCTACTGAAACTGGAGGAGTTGGCAATGGCTATCAAATTACAGGTGCACTGACAGCAAGATATGACTTGTTGTCACCAATCGCATAGTTTGCTTCAACATTCAACTGTTTTCACGCTGCAACTGGCCAATTACTTGTCAAAAACCATTACAATTAAATGCCTCTCGGTAAAATAAATCGAATTCACTATTGTTTTCGAAATTTAAATCGCTACATGAAAAAATATCAGCTGCTAAAATGTTGAAGCGAACGATGTTGCGGCGCCATGTTGGATGACGCCATTTGTGCAAACTAGTTATATCGCTGTAGTTTTCCGTGACATTGCGCACACCATAAAATAATTTACTCAATTTTTTTTCAGGTGGAATATTAAACAACACAATGACAATAGAATTCCCACAAACGGGACACAAAGCAACTATTGAATTAATTTACCAAGGACTTGACGTTTTTAACAATCTACGCATGTTAGCAACTATTCACGGAACTTTGCCTTCAATCCCATTCGAAACTAGAATTGAAGTTAATGATTTTTCTGAAGAATATACTCGAATTTCTCCTGGTAAAATTTCAGAAAAAAAAGAATCGAATTTAAGAATAATCTGATTTAAATTTTCAATTAGGTACAATCCGATCACATTCGACGCACAATTATCATTTAGAAGGAACCGACATCCCTATCCCATTCACTGTAGATCAATTAATAACATTTGAAGACTGTGCCTACTCTCCAATAGACTCTGAGGAAGATCAAACACTTCGTCTTCAAGTTTCTCGTAACTATATCGTGTACGATGCCCGGGAAAAAGTCATTAGATACGCGGTTTTGGCATCGATGGAACCATTAAGCAGTTATAAAAAAACATTTAAATATTCGTTAAATGAGACATTAATAACTTTTTAAGTGTAGGTGTTAATCCGTGCGATGCAGGAAAGGAGCAATGCGGGCGACATAGTTCATGTGTCGTAGAAGGTGACGCATTTCGTTGCATTTGCGATAGTGGCTACGAAAACATTTACGTTCAGGTTAACGGAGAACATTCTGCATGCGTTGGTAATTTCTAGAGTTATAATCCCGGAACATAAAATTTTTTTAAATCGAAATTGTTTTTGTAGATATTAACGAATGTACGCAAGGAAAAGACAACTGTCACGCAAATGCCGACTGTTTTAATTACGAAGGTTCTTTTGCTTGCCGATGTAAAAGTGGTTATGAAGGAGATGGAGTTACATGCACTTTGAGTACAAGTCAGGCAAAGTAGTAGGAAGTTTGTAGTGCTATTCCATTAAGCAGTTTATTCGTTACGAAGACATTTGGTAAAGTTATTGGTGAAATATGACTGCATTTATTGAGTAAACATTTTGTGTTCACATCATTGAAGTAAGCAGTAATGGGTACTGCACTTCTAATGTGAACCTAGATTAAAATTTTAAAAGTAATTACTGAACAATGTAAAGTAACGTTTGGTGCTCATCTTTACAGTAAATTCTACGTAACGTAATAAATGTAATTTAGGGTTTTGCCTAAAGGAATGCCTCACAAACTATACGAAATACACGCAATTAATTATTGACTTTTAAATTCTCTTCTAGAAACGGATTCATGTAACGATGTAACGTGCGACGCAAATGCCGAATGCGTTTCTGTACCGGGCCAAGCATCTTATTGTCGGTGTGTAACGGGTTATGTTGGTGATGGAACTGTATGCGAACCAATAACAGACGGAGGCATTTAATAAAATAATTTCCTTTCAATGAAATATTAACTTTAATTTTGTTTATTTAGAGGACTGCCAAGCTAACATTGAAATTTGCGACATAAATGCCGATTGCATTTATAACCCGACGTTAGGTAGGCATCAGTGTCAATGCCTGGAAGGACTTGTGGGCAATGGGCTCGTCTGCACAGAAGAAATAGGTATGACGTCGAATTTTCATTTCAAGTGCTTAGTGCAGCGTCATTTGATGGGTGTAGCTTAGGGTTGATGTTTTTTAATTTCATAGATTGCAAGGATAATGTAGAAGTTTGCGACATAAACGCCGATTGCATTTTCAATCCGACAACTGGTAAACATCAGTGCCAGTGTTTGGAGGGACTTGTAGGAGATGGTCACACCTGCACTGAAGAAATTGGTCACAAATAAAAAATTATTGAAATTGAAATATTTAATTTTAAATTGTGAATTTTGTAGAAGGTTGTGATGTTCTGCACAACTGTCATCCTGATGCGATTTGTGTTTTCGACGAAGAGGTTCAGCAACATTACTGTACTTGCAATCCGAATTTTAAAGGCGATGGATACGTCACTTGTGATCCTGAGTATCCAGGTAATTTATGATTTTAGAAAGATAAATTCAGTTTTTAATATTTATAAAATTTATAGATGAAAATGGAGTCAGTTGTAATTTAGTAAATAATTGTCATCCTAATGCGATTTGCGTTTACGATACTCGTAAAGAAGCTTTTACGTGTCGGTGCATTGCTGGGTATGAAGGAGATGGTTACAGTTGTCAACCTTCTGGTACTGAATTATTTTTTTTTTTGAGAGTTTGGTAGGAATCTAAATATTTTAAAAAATTTATTTTATAGATGTAACGTGTGATAGTTTAAATATTTGTTCCGTGTACGGTAAATGCGTTTATAATGAAGTTGAACAGAAGTACGGCTGTCAATGCCTTGAAGGATATACAGGGGACGGAATACTTTGTCAGCCTCAAGGTCTTGGAGATATTTTATTTACTTTTCGCTGATCAACCAATGAATCTAAAGTAGTTTAATTTTATTGACCAATCACAGTGTAGATAAGTTATATTAATTTAATTCTATTGGTCGAAAGCGTAGCCTTGTGGTGTTTTCCTGTATTATACTAACAGAAAATGCTTTTACCTGTGAAACCAAAAGAGTTTAATTCTCCTGATCAATCACAATTATTTCTATTGGTCGAAGCGCGGCCGAGTGGTGACCTTTGGTACTACACAAATAAACTAAACTTATTTTTCTGTCAATTTTTTTCTAGACGATTGTAAATCAAACTTAGAGTGTGATCAAAACGCTGTTTGTGCATATGATCACATTTCCAACCGTCATTTTTGTCAGTGTAATCGTGGTTACACCGGAAATGGGAAAGAATGTCATCTACAACCAGGTTTTATTTTACTTTTAAAAATATGAAATCAAATATTAAATTTTACTTCATTTCTAGATGTTTCCTGCGAGGTTATAAATAACTGTCACTCGGAGGCGCAATGCACGTACGATAGCGTAACACTCAGTTACGTATGCCACTGTAACCCCGGATTTACCGGTGACGGTTACTACTGTGAGCAGTCAGTAACGTCATGTAATATTATTAATAATTGTCATCCGAGTGCTGCTTGTGCTTATGATGAGAGTCAAAGAGCGTATCGCTGTCAGTGTCATCAGGTGAATATGAACAAAAATATTTTAAAATAAAAAAAATAAAATAATCTTTGAAATTATTTCTAGGGATTTACAGGCGATGGAATAAATTGCGTACCAGAAAATTCTTGTTTAAATGATCCATCTCTATGCGACGAAGCAGCTGATTGTGTCCCTCATCCATCACTTCATCAATACGTGTGTCAATGCAGGGAAGGATATTTTGGGGATGGATATAGTTGCAGTCGTATGAATTTTTTTTGTTTTAAAATTAAGTCTTTAGTTTAATATTTTTTAAAAATTATTTTCTAGTTACTCCATCATACGAAGGAAATTTTCTACTAATTAACCAAGGAATGGCAACTATTAAAATTAACTTAGATTCAACTAAAAGCGCAGTTCCCGTCAGTTTATTCTCCTTCCAAACTGCACTTGGGATTGATGTTGATTGTGCAGCTGGACAATTTTACTGGACGGATGTTTCAGGGAGTAAAATTATGAGAGCAGAGTATAACGGGTCGGATCCAACTCCTTTTATAAACACTAGTAACTTTCAAAGTGGAAATTTTATATTTCATATAATTAAAAAATCTAATTATTTTTAGACATTATTTCACCGGAGGGTATCGCAATTGATTGGGCTGGTCGGAATATTTTTTGGACCGATTCGGGTAAAGACACAATTGAAGTTGCACGGTTAGATACAAAAGAGAGGAAAGTTATTTTCGATACTGATTTGATCAATCCACGAGGCATTGCCGTGCATCCTGGCCGAGGGTAAAAAGTTTTAATTATTGGATTAAAATTTTTTATAAAAAAAAATTTTTTTTTTTCGTTTTAGAAAAATTTATTGGACCGATTGGCATCGTGATTCGCCTAAAATTGAACAAGCAAATATGGATGGAACAAACAGAGAGGATTTTGTAAATGAAAATCTTGGCTTACCTAATTTACTTACAATTGATTTCGAGCGTGAAGATTTATGTTGGGCTGATGCTGGTACCATCAATTTTTTTTTTTTTATTTACACAAAATGGAAATTTAAAAAAAAATTTTTTTTCAGGTGTTCAAAAAATTGAATGTATGAATATAAATGGACACAACAGACGCACTGTTGTAGCACCAATTGCCTATCCATTTGGAGTTGCCAATAGTAAGGACACACTGTATTGGACAGATTGGGAAACGTAAAATAAATTTGTAATTTAAAAATAATTTCTAAACTTAACTTTAAATTTAAAAAAAAACAGAAATTCGATAAATAGCGCGTCAAAAATCGCCTATAGAGTGAATGAACCTATCAAATCACCGCTGGGAACTCATAGTAGAGTTTACGGAATTGTATACGTACCAAATTCTTGCCCAAAATGTAATTATTTTCTAATGCCATTGTGCAAAAAGAAATGATATTTCAATTTTTTGTTTTTGCAGTGACCAATATTTGTGCAATCAATAACGGCGGTTGTAAAAATCTCTGTCTCGCAAATGGTCACGGAGGCCGCACTTGTGCGTGCCCAGATCAAGGAAATAAAGAAGAGTCAGATGCTTGTAATGAGATTCGTTAGAGATTTAAATCATCTTTATTTTTAAATCTTAAGATTTTGGTTATTTTAACTGGTTAGCAAATTTAATTTATAGATAAATTTCACACAAAAACAATCTCAATACGTAAATACAATTTTTTTTTATTTGTATTCTTAATAAAGGAATTAGTTCCACAGAATTGTGTAGGAATTTTACACTTTCATTTCCCAACTTTTCCTAAACGTGTATCAGTTTTAGGGTTCGCAGTGATACGTTGAACAGCAACGATAGCTTCGTTAATTTTAGTCTGAAGATCTCGTAAGTCTCTAATGTACAATAACCTTAATATTTTAGCCGCTTGGTTTAGTACGTAATCTAGAATGTAAAATGACAAAATTAATTTTAAAGTAAGACAAAGAATTTTCATAAACTAAACCTCCAGTATCAAATCCAAGATCAGATTCTTGAAGTGGAAAAGGTTTTCCTTCAATCGTGGTGTTACTCGCTTGTTTAATCCCTTCGGCTGACAACTGCTCAGTTATAATTCGACGTAGCGCCTTTTTAAAAGTTCCATTTTATAATTTTAGAAATTCAAAATTTAGTTACTTACCCTTAATGTTACGAGGTGATCGGGGTGTTTACTCATACTAATCAGTTGTGCAATTGCGTTCACTCCCTGTTTGAACTCGTCGGATTGAACTAGCAAGAAAAATTCAATTATTAAAGAATTTTAAAATATATTTCAAGCGTAGGTACAATCGAGGTTATCGAGGGGATTCGTTGACACAACATGCGGTATCGACAGTTGGTTTATACTTTCAGCTGTTTTCTCTTTATATTTTTCAACTGGAAAATTTTTTTTATTAGTTCAGTTTGACTAAACGCTGTTTTTTAAAGTGTACAGACCGTTGTCTCCGTACTCTGCACGTACTGCAAGCCCCAGTAACCAATCGAGAACTTCAGACGAGTCATTCGCGCTGTGTGGGCAGTTGAGGTCATTCAGGTACTGTAATTAAAATTCCGTTTTATTTGTTTATATTTTGTATTGTAATTTGGTTATACTTTTTTCAGATGTTTCGGCCAATCACTTGATGATATATTTTTAACTCTTGATCTGTCTTCTATTTTATAATGCCTTATTTTTTGATCTTCAAGCCATACGATCAAAGATCGGAATTGTTTTTGATCTAAAATGAAGTAATTCGATATATTTTCGTGTAATTTACAGTTAAATAAGTTTAATTTACCAGAAATATCAAAGGTATTGGGACTGTGAAAATCTAAAGCTGTCAATTTTCTTTTAAACATCACGAGCCTTCTTTTACGGAAATTAGAGGATGCAATTTTATCTTTAAAATCTATCGGCAGAGGTCGCGACGTTTCAATTTTTGATATAATCAAATTATTGCCGACAATTGTGTTTAGAAGAATTTGTCTTTTAATTTAACTAGCAAAAATTAAATATTACATAAACTTTTGTAAATAATAACTTTCAATTTACGGCTCTAGAGGGCGCTACTGCAATTACATTTTCCGTTTCCCGTGACGAGTTCAAAAATGGACGAAAGCGCAAGGCGAGGAAACGAGAAGAAAAGGTGGTAAGCATAATGTTTCATATGACTTTTATAGTTGATGACTTGATTTGATCTCTAAATCTGGATACATTATGAGTGTTGATGCAACAAACGGACTAAAAACGGTACTGACTTTTTGAAAGTCATTGGGGCTAAACATTTGTTGTATTGAGCAAAAAGAAGAGCTGTAAAACTGGTTTTCAAATTTTATATATAGCAGGAATTTTAGAATAAAAACAATATTTGCATTATTCCTTAAATTAGATATTTAACAAGTTTTATATTGAATAAGTGATATCTGCACTTGTGCTTAGGTTGATTAGCACTTGTTATACACTATATCATTTTTATTTTCATTTGAATTTTTGCCGTCTCTTAAAATAATGTGGTATGTAAAGGGTTGAATTATTTGTTATTGTTTATTATGATTTTAAATTCTGGTGTGCGTTTTTTGCGGTACTAAAGCACTTTTTGGTGACGTTTGTTTTGAAGTAACAAATTATTATTTTCAGTTTGTGAGTGAGTACATTATACAATTTGTAGTTTTAGGAAAATAGAAAAAGACGTGATATGAGTGACCTCAAAAATAAGATTAAAGTAAAACGAGATCAAATCATGTTTAAACAATGAATTTTATTGCAAGTTTCAATCATCTATTACTTGTTTTTATAGCTGTATTGGGCTGCTCCTCCTATACTACCTCTATCATGTATAACTGCTCGGAAAGCGGCGCAAAAAATGACACAGCCCGTATCGACATCAAGTAAACTGAGTGTGACGTTTATTATGAACCCCTGAGAAAGAAATAATTCTGATTTATTTTTTAACAAATGGTAATTGCGCACTTACAGTTATCAACCTCTTGTAGAGTGGAATTGTATAGTTAAACACATATTCTCCACCTTGCTGCAAAGGGCAGTCAATGTCATTGCATATATACTTTGGTGGTACCTTGTTTCTGAACATGCGTTTTTTTGCGTATCGTGGTTTTACGGGCCCCCAAAGTTGGTTGATAAATTTTGCATGTGTAACGTTCGTAGCTATATTCAATGAAGCGTTGGCAACATTTTGCTCTAGAAAAATTAACGATAGTTAATGAGATAAAATGTGGTTCTATCATCTACTTGTAATGAAGTCGAATGTTGCCGAGAACTCGATGCCTTTGTTATCTACGATCCATATACACGTTTCAGAGGAACAGCCAGGGCTTAATACATCTAGCTGCACAAGTTGACCTTCATCTTCCTCTTAAAAATAAAAAATAGGTTAGAATCTCAGATTACAGCAGGTATGAGATGTAACTTACCAGAGCCACAGTTTGTGCCGAAGTGCAAACCGTTGGTTAAGGTAACGAGGCAGAGGAGTTGTAGGATAATGCTTTGCGCCAACATGGTTGACTGCAAGTAGGATGCTAGGCAATTTGAGTACGTGTCAAATATTTTGCATTCTTTGTGTTAAGAATGTTTTGAGTATAAATTATTTTTGGAAAAATAATTAGTGTGTGCGAAGTCTGGTGGCAGAAATTTACTAATAATAACTTTTTTTTACCCCCTCTACTGACGATCTTGCCTTCCAAGAGCGGGCACAGGTGAAAGAGATTTGGCCAATAGGACAGATAAAATTTGTTAGTGGTTTTGAATAAGGCACAGCCGGAGACCCTGGAGAAAAACCAGTACAAAACCAAGATACTAACAAACTTTACCTATGTGAAGTTGGCACAACAACTATCTAGTTTTTAAAAAAACAAGTATTGAGCTAGATAGTACATCTAATGAGCTCATTGAGCAAGTTAATTTTTTTGATTGAGCTAATAACCTACGAGTCAAAACCCATAGGTAAAGATTTTA